>KK499774.1:934923-1179576 GCA_000688715.1 Glossina pallidipes
TTCCGCAAGGATCTCCTCTGTCTCTACGCCGACGATGGATACATTTTTACAAAAGAAAACGATAATACAAAGGCGTTTATCACCTTTTTTCATTATCGGACACTTTAAAGTCCATTAAAGCAACATTGCTTAATACACGAGATTTGCCAATGTCGTACTTAAACTAGCTCTTAATCCTAAAAAGTCACTATGATTCGAAAAATAATTGTTGTTAACTATTATCGGTTGCAAAGCTTATGCATGTTTTCGATGGCTTAGGGGTTCATTTGCAACTAGGTTCTGTACCGGTTGTGGGTGTGGTTCTGTGCTAATTGTGTACATGCTTTTTTTCTATTTCTTTTTTTTCTTTTTCCTTTTATTTTTTTTATTGTACTTATACTAAGTTTTTTTAATAATAATTAATTTAAGATTTACTTTAAGAGTCATTTGAACTCGACTGTTGTTTGTTTTAGTTGAGTTTCTGTATAAGTGGAATAAATAAATAAAAAATAAAAAAAAATAAAAAAAACAAAAGAAAAAAAAAGGGTAATAGGGGGTAAGGGTGGGCGCAGTTGATTTCTTCTGTTCCCAGAATAAAAATGAAAATATATATGGTGTGTGTTTGTTGCATTTTTTATTAGTAGCAAGCAATAAACGCAAAAAGCAGTTTTTGTTACATCGACATTTGGGCGTTGTAGGCGTGTTCATTGAAAAGCTTGAGGCGTTTTCAAATTCGTTTTCAATTTCTTTTTTCTTTTTGTAGGCGATATTTTAATTTTTGCGATTGGGCGAATCTTTACCACACACACTACACGATTGGCAGATGAGCATTCGAACGACAGAACACGTTTAGGTGTATTCCAAATCTGAAACTGGTCAAGAATTTAAATACTTTACGGGGTTTTTAAAGCCTTTTTCTGTGCGTTATAAAGATATTGAAAAAAAATTAAATTTGGATACACTATATGTATGGAGTAGGTGGGGGTAATTTTTTCCATTTTTGCACAGGTAGCGCAGCATCGCCCATAAAATATACGTTCAAATTTTCGTATATAGCTTCATTTTTCGGCTAAGAGAATGTGTATAACACACATTAAACAGAAAGACAGACAGACATGAATTTGATGTTGACCAGAAATATATATACTTTCTAGGATCTCTGAAACTTCCTTCTAGGCGTTGCAAACGTTTTAACAAAATCAACATGTCTCTCATTCGTCAGTGATGGGTATAAAGATAGAGTCTCTTGAAAAAAACTTTAAAATTCAATCAAAAAGTTCTACTAACCACAACCCTACTCTGACACATACTAGCCCACGCGAAAGACAATGTAGTTCTTAATTCTTAACAGATATTATGGTTATGGAGAAATAATTGCACTGTAAATTGTGACGCGTGGGAGTATCGAGGATGTGTAACTCATTTCTTATTCACTTCTTTTGTTTCCAACTGCGTTTTATTGCTTTTAAAAACTGTTTTTACTAAAGATTATATTTTTCATTGTTTTCGTTTCAACTGAATTGCAACCGGATTATTGTAAAATGGTTCTCTTCTTCTTATTTATACATTTTGTAATAAGATTTTTAAGCTTAAGGGAGAGGAGAAAGAGATTGAAATAATTTTCATTGCACAATGCTTTTATCATTTATGTAGCTGCAGCAGCCTCTCGCCGTCGGGGCTATCGATGATGTGGCCAATGTATCACCTTGTGAGCTGGAAACAATAATAAATCAATTGATCAATCCCAGCCCACAATATAGAATGCATGTAAGTTGCAAATTTATTAATTAATTTAGTTATTTATCTCTCGACTTGCTCTTTGGATGCAAATAATAATTTCTCATTACACATTCCGCAAACAAGGATTACAAGCATTAACATAAGCATTGCGTAATCACGTTTAATAAATTTTCTGATTCAAGGTCGCAGCTTTACGTAATCAGTTAAGGAATATATTGCAAGAGCGTCAATTAGAGCAGGGCGAAGAGCAAAGCCTCCTAGATGAAAACGACGACTATGGACGGGAGGAGGATAAACGCTCTGTTGCCGCTTTGGCAGCTCAGGGTTTATTGAATCATAATCATAAGGCTGCAGCTGCAGCGGCTAAACGCAGTTTAGCTACATTGGCTAAGAACGGCCAGTTACCTACAACTGATCCCAACATAATACCTGACGATGAGGACGAGCGTACGGAGGATAAACGTTATGTAGGTGCCTTGGCTCGTTCTGGTGGTCTTGCGGGCTATGGTAAACGTAATATTGGCACTTTGGCCAGGGACTTTCAATTGCCCCAGAATGGTAAACGCAATTTAGCTACAATGGCTCGCCTGGGCATGCTGGGTAATCGCTATCCCACCAAGCGTAATTTAGCCGCTCTGGCTCGATACAATTCGCAGCGTTATTACGATATGGCCGAAAAGCGTAGCTTGGCTGCTTTGAAAGCATCTCCAGTGCATGGTGGCGGTTTTCAGCAGAAACGTGCCGAAATCGATGACGAAGATGAAGTTTATATACCAGCTGAATATAATTACGTAGATCCCGCGGCCTACTATTGGAATTACGCTACCTATGCCGATTTAGATTGGGGTGACTTTGGACGAGCACAGAAAAGATTTTTGGGTAAGTAAAAAAAAAAATTTTAAAAAGAATTTTTGTAAATACATATTCATACATACAAATGTATAAAGTAACGAGTTTAGTTATTGCAAAATATATATAAAAATTATTTTGGTGTTTGTATAAAAAGACACGTCAAAGGATCCCGAATTGTTTGGCATTGAAAATGCTGTACCTTTACCCGAAGAAGACAACGTTGAAGAATTTGCCGAGGATGAGGTTAATGATGTACGCAATGATTTAAGAGCGCAACCATCTAAACGTCATATAGGTTCCGTGTATCGCTCAGGCTTTTTGCCTTCATATAGAGCCTTACGCGGCTTTACCGGCGGTGGTGGCGGCGGCGGTGGTGGTGGTGATTTAAAAGGCCGTTTTAGCCGCTCCGGACGTGCCAGGCAATTTGTATGAGTAAATGACGTTTATATATGTGTGTGTCGCTCTTTCTCTTTCTCTAACCTACCGCATTTTTGTAGAATTGATTGATCATTTTAAATCCTCTGTGTGTATGTGTGCGTTTGCCTTCGTATGATATCATCTATTTGGCTATTTTCCTATTTACTTTCACAAATTAGTTATGCCTATGCTTTTCCTACATTTAGGAGTTCACTTTTTTATGTAGATTTTCATGAAAATAGCCTACATTTAGGAGTTGCTTAATATAAATAAAACTCAGAGTTAAAATATACTTTTCCGATAATTCTTTCTTAAAGATTCAAGTAATTCCGAATTTTTTTTTTTGCTCTTAGATTTTTATTATTCATAAATGTGGAAAGGAGAACTTTTTTTTTAACATGCCTTCACATGTTTTTTATACTTATAGGAAATGAAGATAAAAATAATTTATAACATAATACAATGCATGCTAATATAAGAAAATTTAAAAATAGCTATAAAACATTCTATCGCTTTCTGCTTTATTACTGCTGCATATGCTACCACTAAGTTTAGCTTCCTTTGTAAGGGTCATCTTCTCTGCGTGTAAAACTCTTTCTCTATTTACACTTTATACCACTCCTACAACATTTGAATTTATCATTTCCTTTACGTAGTACAGAGAGAGAAGAGCAAAACTGCTCACAATTATATTATGTGCTTAAAATGCGTTATTTCCGCTTTAATACATTTTTATTGTTCGTTGGAAGAATTGTAAGGCGATAGTAGAACGTGCAGATTGTTGTTTTGTCATCCTTTCCGTTGTTTTATAAGGAAGCGAGCAAGTTTCTCTTTCATTCTTAGTATACATGACAAAATACAAAACTTCGCGTAGTTTGCGATGTTTTATCTTTAAAAGTCTTCTACAGCTATAAACTTTTGTCTGATCAAAGACCTTCTTACCGGGACTTGGAAAAAAAAAAAATAAGGAAAATGCTTGAAAACTTAATTAAAACACTTCCTGACTTTGAAAAACTTACTCGTCATTTGAAACTTTTTTTAAATTTTCCCCGTACATTCATAAGCAATTTGCTTGTTGGCTCGATGTATGTATTCCATGGCCTATCTTAAGGCTGATTGTAAAGAGAAATCCACAGTTTCAAGCAGAGACCAAAACCTTTCATAATGAAAAGCATAACCACATTAAACATTTTAAATGGAAAGTAGTGTGCGACGAATATTTTAAAGAAATGTTAGAAAAAATGTTAACATAACGAACGTCTTGCTTTCTGTTAAATAACATCACGAACGTGCTGCTTTCTGTTAAATAACAGCACGTCTGTGATACAGAAGTTTCAGTTCACGTATAGCAACAACTTGTCTGTAATAAACAAAAAACAGGTGTTATTTATTATACAACAACAAGGAGCGGAGAAAAAAAGAAAATTTAGAGTCATTCAAAGGAAACTACACGAAGCAGAGAAAGATTTATTTTATTAACGATCAAGAAGCTAAACTTATAATCGATAACGTTAACGAGGATATGAAAGGAATTTATACATGTTTAATTCAGGGACAACAGCAGGAACCCATTGCCACTTCCACTGTGGTACATTTTGATCGAACGACAAGCTCACACACCGAAATACCCGAAATCATCAAACCTTTACCGGAGATGATTAAATGCAAGGAAGGTGACACGATAGACCTGAGTTTCCAAATGAATTGTCAACATCCTTACACCTACATATCACTGAATGTATAGGTATTTACTTAGCAAAAAAATTAAAACGAAGATGATTCGTGTTAGTATTAAGTACCACACGAACGTGTACCCATGGCTACTGACAAAGTTCATTTACGCCACTGTATTTTCTACTGAGTTTCACCAGCTTGATGAAGACACAATTTCTGATAGAACATGCCAAAGATGGTTCGAACAATTGCAAATCATTGATCTGTGATGATTGCCGAGATCATTTTGCAGCAAAATACTCTTTCAATAACATAGCAAATTTTCGGAGAGGTTTAATTCAATTCAACAATACCATTTCGGACCATATTCAGGGACGACAGGACTTTCCCAGGGAGTCTATTATTTATGACTTCAGTTCGATGCGATTGGCTGCGAGGGGCGAATTCAGCATAACCTTTTAGGTTAGCGTAGGCATATCCCTCTGTCTAAAGATGTTGTTTTCAAAATACTTCAAACTGTCTTCAAAAATAGTTGTAAAAATTTCCAATTATTTGAATACATAAAGTACAGCGGTGTGGAAGATGAACTTGATAACGATCCTGTTAGCATTGTTTGCAAAAACAATAAAAAGAATTGGAAGCGTGCAATAACTTCAGCAGAATTGCAATGGATGGCGCTACTAATTCCTGGCTTGACAATGTTAGCCTACTATCTTAAAACTAAATGCTACAATGCTCGTTGAGGTGAACACAGCATAGCTTTTATATCCTACGCCACTTATGTTACAAGAATATACATTAAGTTCGTGCGGATGTACACAATGTCCTGAAGAATTTTCAGTAGAATGTTCCAAGCGTGTGTCCATCTTGTATTATTCGTGTGTTGAAGCTATAAGATGTAATTTTTGAGATGTTTTGACGTATCTTTGGCCCAAAGAGGAACACTATCGAACACGGGTCGGCTCGAACCATCATTTCCCATATAATACCTTATTTTGAAAAGACAGCATACGGATGACTGTAGGGTGGTATGGGTTATGTGAAGGTGGGCGTGTCCCACTGCAGTGTTTTTACTTGTTTTGTTCAGCAGTTTAGCCGTCAAATAATGCGATTTGGTTGATTCGTTACATTTCTAGTTTAATTCGAAGAAAAATGCTACGAAATTGTGTTGGATGATGAAAAATTGATGAGCGGCAAGAAACCAAAGCATAAGCAAGGAAGTTCAATTCTTAGTAATTTTAGCAATGCCAGCTTTTCATGATGCTGCTCTCATTTTCCGCGTTTAGTGGGATCAACAGGCACTCCCGTTATTATGAAAATTTCCCCCAAAATTTCTACAGTGTTCACATTCCCCGGATATTGTCCTTTCCGAGTAACGTCTATAAAATCGATCATTTAGATGAACTAGCGGTCTGTTAGTGTGCTGCCAATGAAGCGAGCTTATAACGTAATCAACACATTCCTCTCCGTAGGTTGTTCCTAACAATGACTGGTATTTGCAATGTTGCGATACGGATTTGACTTTAAAGTTGGGAGTTTACACGAAGCAACTTATATTTCATATCATATAACTTGTAATTATTTTTTATATCAATTTCTATAAAAAATATGCTTTCAGTGTGAAATCCTAAAAACACATATAAATATTTACATGTATGTGCGTGCTGTTGTAAAACTGCTTTTGTGTCAAGTCAGAGAATGCATGTATAACAGTTTCGTGTGTAAATTGTGTACTGTAAATATATGTATGTATGCACATCATACCTGTATGTTTAGAAAGATAATCAGAAACTAGAAAAAATTAAGTAAAACTAGTTAATAAAAGGAATTAAAAAAAAAAAGAAAAAAAAATTTCACTAATATTATGTTTCATGTGAAATTTTGGTATTTCTGTTTGCTCGTTATCTTTTTTCTCTTGCGTTCATCTTTTCCTACAAATTTGATCGATGAATTTAGGTCGAGTATTACCCCCAACACGAGCGACTACGTCAACCCATCGCAGCCGTTTGTAAACGTTGTTTTGTCCCCTATCGTCCAGTTGTTAATTTGGGTGCGTATGGCGGGGTACGTGGTCGTTGGCCCATGTATGTGCAACAGGAAGATCATGCACGAAGCATTAACACCAATCACTTGCCATCCGCCAGTAATTTAAGACATCCTGCTGCTGTAGCTGCACCCGTGCATTCATGGGGAACACCGCCACGTATAACAGCATTAAACAGACGTAGTTTATATGAAAATACTAACGATCCTATCAAAAACAATTATCAATATTAAGAAAAAGAAAGAAAAAGCATAACAAAAAAAAATAATTACAAAAAACTTATACTTATATCATACAACTATCATATCTATAAACGGTAAACAAACAAACAAACAAACAAACATACACATACACATATCTAAGAATATAAAATATCATTAACAAAAAAAAAAAAAAAAAAAAAAAAAAAAAAAAAAAAAAAAAAAAAAAAAAAAACACTGGCCGCGCATTAAGGTTTAATTAAACACAGAAACCTATTAAAATAAAGTTTACATTATGGTTTTGCAGTCCAGTGTTGCAAAAAAGAAAACAAAAGAAGAAGAAGAAGAACAGTTTTTTATATACAATTAATGATTTATAAAGTGAGCTGAATATATTTTGTGCAAACCGAAGACAATAATTTATGGGTATTCAAAAAAAAAAAAAACCAAAAAAAAAAAAAATTAATGCATAAATAAATTATATTTAAATTAACATTATAAGCATATGGTTTTGGTGGAAAATTTTTATATAATTGCCCTTCAAACCCGTGCGGCAATAAGTTATGTCGTACGGAAAAATTGAGAAAAAAAAAATAATAAAAAATTGAACAAAATTGTAAAAGAGAACAAACTGCTTGCAACAAGACAATAATTTTTTTTTTTTTTTTTTTTAAATAATATGCAAACAAAGGTAACTAAAAGACAATAAATAGAAAAAAATTGATAAATTTACAAAATGAATTATTTAAATGAAAATGAAGATTAATTAAAAACTTGTTAAGAAAATTTATAAATTTTAAATATAATGTATATCTTGAATATTACTATTATTAGTACAATAATTTCTATAATTTACTTTTTGTGATTACTTTATAAATGTGCAAATGGATATGTATTTGTCTCTTCTATATATATATACATATATATATATACATATACATATATATATATGTACATGAATTATAAAAATTTTTGTGGTAATTTGTAAGTCTGATGTTATGTCAATACGATAACTATATGATATGTTTATACATATATATATATATATATATATATATATATATACATATATATGTGCATATATAAATATATATATATATTTATATATATGTATGTATACATCTATGAACTTTTGTTTCATTTTTTCTTGACTACTATCAAGCCAAGTCGATAATAACATATTATTAGCATTAAAATATACGAAAAACTCTTTACTGTGTATAAAAAATAACGACAAAAACTTATATATAATTAAATTCAAATAAATAAAAAAAAGCATCGATGTTTCAATTCTCTCTTCCACAAATAGAGGAAAACCATTTATTATTATTTTATATAGTGGAGCCATGTTTGCCATAATTATTTCCCCTCAGCATTTTTCTCTTCTCAAAAATTTTCTTAAAATCCTTCTTAAATTTAATTTGATTTTAAGTAGTTTTTATCATTTGATTTGATTTAAATTTTTTTTTGCATTTTTCTATTATCTAAAAGATCGTTTGAAATACACATGCATTGATCTTTAATCCGAATCTTTGTTCACATTTGATTTGAATATAGGCATTAATATCTATGCTGCCCTTATCTGTGCATACTTAGTAAGGGTCCACACCCAATTACAATTTATATGATTGTTTTTGCACTCGGGTATGGCAATACTTTCCTCTCTCTCTCTCTCTCTCTTTTATCTCTTACTAACCACATGTTTATTATCATTTGCTTAAGTAAGTGAAGTGACGATTTATTACTTTTGACTCGGGCCCTGCGGCTTTAGTTAATATTTATTTTAAATAAATTTGAATTCTTGATTTTTCTAGAATTTTACCTAAGCATTTAGAAAAGCTTACTGTATATGGCCCATCTGTGAAATTGTTAAGAAAATTTCGTGATTTCAACGCAAACAAATTTACTTATTATTTGTGTGATTATTGGATAATAAATGTTAAAGTGCGCTAAACAGAAACATGTAACGACAGGCACGGCGTTAAAGAGTTGCCATGAACTTTATTCAAGCTAAGCCGTATGTGTGTTTGTGTGTAAGAATTATGTGAAAATAAGATATGAGCAACAATTTAAGGCGCACTAAGGCGAAAGTTTGATACATAAATTTTTCCGAGCGACATTTACACGTAAATAAATGTAAATGATGGTATTGCTATATTTGCACATATACATATGTATGCCTACACATGCATAAAGAAACGAATATTTTCAAAATAAATGAGTGTTGCAGTGACATTGGTAAAGTATTCGTCCTGCATCATTGGTGATGAACTATTCGATTCCAAACGAATTATTGATGTATCAGGGACTTATAGAGACACAAGCTAAGACTAAAGCAGTCGCAGAAAAGAAGTGAATCGGAACACAAGAAATCATTTTCTTATGTGGACATAAGTAAGGCAAAGGTTAGTGATTGCTTTTTGTATTAAGTAAATATGGGTAAAATTTATGTAAGTATTTACTTACCTAGGTTCTTCAATTTCTATGCTTACAACTTCCAAACGGAATTTTATCATTTAAAATTTATAATTTATTCTTGGGTTTTTTTAAACGAATATTTTTCTTTCTACATTATTTACATTTTACTTTTGTTTTTTAATTTAATGAATTCAACTTATGTTTTATATATTACAGTAGATCTGCATACAAAACGTATTATTGGCGACATAAAAATGTTCTATATTTTCAATTTTTTCCTAAACAAGTGCATCTTCGTAAGTAATATTTCAGTTTATTTAGGCTTTTTAAACATTTTGTGCCCCACCACCGAAAAATATATGTGTGTGTATGGTGTATAGAATGTTACAATCCACAAATATATGCCAGACACGTTATAAGTTATGCGTATCCTAGAAACAAATTCAATAGAGATTGTCTGTCCGTCCAACCTAGTATTGTTTACAAATGTTATAAAAATTAAGAAAATAAGCCGAACTTGCGTCCATATATTTTTAGTAGATGGCTGTCACCTCTAATGATTTATGATTCATCTATAGTTACGTGCACTATAACGATCAAGCTGAAATTTATAATATAAGGCTTGACACAAATATTTGCTAGTACTCCACAAAAGTCCAATAGGGAAACTTTCTTGTTAGGAATACTAGGGACAGACGCAGACGTTGAAATTCGAGAAGATGTACTGTCTTGTACTTTTATTCCTCTGCTCTCTAATACATATCGTTGTACCCTACACGAGTTGTGGTGCAAAGGTACATTAAGCTTGTGCGGATGTATGTAACACTCAGAAGCACTTGAGAGAGACCATTTCATATCATTTATTATACCAATCGAATCGGAAAATGATTTCGAGCTTGTCTGCACGTCCGTCTGTCTGTCTTGATTTCTCGTGTTCAGCCTACAGATCGTTGTTTTTGAAATGTTTTGACGAAAATTATTACACTGGCGTTGTTTGGTCCAAGGACGAATGGTATTAAAATTTGGTTCGGATTGGAACACTTCCTCGAACATTCTCAAGATCGTTACATAAATAACTATATTAAACGAAGTGAGTAAGGTATTTAAAGGTGAGTCGCGTCCCACGGTAGCGGGTCTCACTTGTTATAGAAGAAATTTTTTCAAATTATTTGAGCAAAATTTGGCTTAAAAGATTCTTTTACGAGTGGAAGGTATTTGGGACCAATCAGTACTTTCATTTCATATATGCCTCGATCATTTACGTTTCTTCAGCGCTTTGAGAGCAGATTTGTAAACGTTATATAATTCCATATGCGGTAGTGCTATGAGACATTGAACATTTGGGAAGAAAATTTTGCAAACTTTTTTAAAGGCATCCTCAAGACCAGTACTTGGTATCACCTTGGGCGGACAGTGGGTGTTGATAGGCAGCTGCCGCTGCTACCGACGTCGTACTTAATTGATTATTATGAGTCACTGCTGTCGCGCTGGGGTACTCATTTAAAGGATGTTGAGTGGAAGCGCTGGTACTGTGGTGAGCGTGATGAGCAACTGCTGCTGCATTATAATTAGCTGCTGCTGCCGCCGTTTGATAAGCAGCAGCTTGAGACCAATTTGTGGTTGCATCCAATTTGGCATAATTATCACTGAGATGTAAGGAAGGTGAGTTTTTTGAAACACTCTCGGCAGTCAATTTTGAGAAATCGTCAATTGAAAGTTTCGAATAATCTGAAAATAAATGTTTGCGATGCAATCGTCAAGAAGAAAGGAGCGAAACCTTACCTTGATGATAGTAATTCTGACTACTGAAATGTGAATTGTGAAAACTGCTAGGAAAACTTGGATGAGCTGATTGAGCCGCCATTAAGTCATAGCTGCCCATTTGTGAGTGATGGGGATGATGATGATGATGGTGGTGATGATGGGCGGGATGATGGACAGCCGCCGCAGCTGCAGCGGCTGCTGCGTGTACGCTGTGCTGATCATTTATACCTGTAGTAGAAGCAGTGGTACCCGCCGCCGGACTGTAACCCATCGGGCCCATCGTCAAAGAACCAAATCCCAAGGCACCAGTTGCTGGACCCCCAGCCGAGGTTGTAGCCGAGCTTATACCCGAAACATTAACTGTTGCGCTCATGCCTCCACCTCCAGAATGTTTACGCAGACGAGCTCGACGATTGCTAAACCACACCTGTATGCGGGCCTCTGTCAGTTGCGTACTTTGCGCCAATTCCTCGCGCGTAAAGACATCAGGATACTGGGTGCGGGCAAATGCACGTTCTAAAGCCTCCAATTGATCGGCAGTAAAAGTGGTACGAGATCTACGTTGCTTACGTTTCAGCGGTAGGCCTGGTTCTGATTCCGTATCACTCATATCCGAATCACGGGCTGTTAAAGAAAAGCAAAAATTCAATTAACTTTTCCTTAAACTGCGTTACTATCTTAACATAAATCTTAATTTATTGTCATCATTTAAAATAATTGAAACTTCCTTTTTACCTTTTCATCATCCTTTTTGTTGTAGCGATAATTAATTCTTATTTTCGTAAAAAAGTGAAAAAGTGTTTTGTTGACATTTATCTCTGCCAGAAAAAGGATGCCGGAAGAATTAGCGACCATAAGAGTTTTGTTAACAAATTTAATGTAGCATTAGAAAGACTTAGGGAAGCAAGGATATTAGTGAACATTTGTCAATGTGGTTACAATGAGAAGGGCTTCAATAGACGCTGTAACATTTTCATTCGTGATAACGAAATACAACTAAAGGTTTCTATTATGTGTATGTATGAACACAATGGGGAAAAGGTGTGGGGAAGAAAATGTGTTAAAATTTTATTCATTTGCTTTGCAACATTCGTTCTTATCAGTAAGATGGGTTAACAGTTCCTTTTACTTTGAAGTCTTATTTGAAGATTTCTCTCAGCGTCAGCATTTTTGTTCTTGCAGAACGAATTAATTAAGAAACACAATTAAGAAAATTGTATTCGCTCTAAGCGACGAGTCTTTAACATCCTAGTTAAAATTCGAAGGCACAGCAACTTAATGGAAATAAAACTTGCATGAAATAATTGTCGCCAATGCCTTAAGATATGAGAAGACTTTATAAGTCGCAAATTTTCTTGAATTAGAAATCAAGTCATTTGATGTGAGTAAAAAATTCACTTCCAACACATCTGACCCTTCCTTCATGCTGTCAAGGCGTTTGTGTGGTCTAAATTGCTTGCGTGAACACCGTACATAATAGAATGACATTTGTGGTAATGTGATACCGCATCTGTTAACGCTTGCACTTGGAATGAACATATGTAAAAACTCAAAAATTACATAACTACTGTTTCCTCTGCTAGTCTTACGATCTCAATAGAAGAAATAAAGGAACATTTGTGAACATTTTCATTAGAATATATTTCGTCACGAACTCTCTCATGACATGGACACAATATACTTTCAATGTATTGTAGTTCGTTTATGTTTTACATCAATTAATTTACATACACACGATTTGGCGGCTTTCTCTCATTTCTCAAAGAAGATTTGTTATGGTTGTTGTTCACCTAATCGTCTAATTAGATAATTAGGTCGAGGAGACGCATTCACGATGTGATGAACTTGGCATGAATGGTTATTTCAAAGCTGACTGATATTTTCATTTTCTAATAAAATAAGTGTTCAGTTGATAGATTGATAGATTGATTGATATAAGGAGAGATGAAATAAAAAATGCATAATTAATAATATTATTGTGAAAGTCTCACATTTGATGCTTTCAGTTTGAATCAGAACTCGTCGGTTCTGTAAGAAACCAAATTCCGAAAAGTGATGAAACCTAATATACTTTACCCGCCTAAGGCAGCTGGCCTTTGTCGAAAATATTAACAACAATTCGTAGAACATATCGCGGGATTAACACAAAAGTGTCACAACGAGGTTAGGCGCTGAGCTCAATCGAGTCAAGAGAGTTGAATTGCGATATTCGAGCGGACCAGATCAGAAAAGGCTTGAATTCGAGCTTGATTGGCCGAGTAGGTAAGAACGGCGACTACCAAATCAGTGTTCGCGAGCTAACATTAGTTTGGTCCAATGAATCCATTCGCTTTCGTTAATCCTAAATGTTGTGTTAATTGCAATCGCTCTTTTGGACAGAGAATGAGAGAGACAGAGAATTGCTTTATCGGAACGTGTTGACAAATCGGACGAGGCAGTCTAGGTTTTACAATTTCATGCCGATTCTTTCAATATTTGATCAAAAAGAGCTATTATTGCCGATGATAGAAAGTTCGTTCAGGCGTTTGTTTAGGTTGAGCGAAATCGTAACCGGGATATACTTTACATTTACTATGACTTTCTCGTAAATGAGCCATAAAACCAATTGCTTTGCTTTCCTATCATTCTTTTAGGTTCTCATAAGAATTTTTATGAATAAATTAAAAATTCATAAATTTCTACCTTCTTCTTATTATGCGATGTAAGTTGAAAAGAAAAAAGAAAAAAAAAAACTAAACTAACTAAACTACTGATGTAGTATGTTAACGTAATCAAATATATTCTAAAATAAATTTTTACTTACTATTCTCTAATAATAAAATAACTAACTAATCACTAAAAGTAAAAGATTAAAGCAAAGATGATCAAAGAGAGGAGGTGAGCTCGCGTTCGCAGTGATTACCAATAACCACAGTTATCAGCATGAGGTAGCGGCAGTTAAATGAGAAAAACCTCAGATACCAAAACATTAAAAGATCGCCGTACAGGACGCCCTGCTGTTATTGAAAGATGCCGCTCAAAAGCGGTAAATTTGTATCGACATTGAAGGTTATTGTAAAGTTGACACTTTTTTAAGGGGGCATTTAAGTAATAAGAGCGATAGAAGGCGTTGAATAAAGAAATCGAATACAAATATATATATATATATATACATATATGTAAATATGTATGTACAAATAGACGACACTGTACAAAAACAAAACGCAAGAATGTTCAACATGAAAGCCTAGGAAGAGATACCACACACAGACACATAGTTATGTATATATGTATACGTACATACATACAAACACAAACATTAATAAATTTGAAAGGATATAAATCTTATTAATGCGAACATCACAGACGGATAAAATCCTGAAAGAGGAAACGAAGCAAAAAAAGAAAAAAATAATAAAATCACTTGTAAGCATTGAATGAGGAGAGAAAAGTGAACGAATTGAATGGAGGAATGGAGAAGGAAAGAATGATGAACACAAAAAAAAAAGAACCAAAGTAACGCTGAGAAGGGAACGATGTACACACGCATATAAGCAGTCATTGTGTGGTTTTGTGATGACTTTGCTAAACGACAACAAAACGCAATATTTTCGTTGCAAACACTATCCATTTCACACGCAGGTAGAGTGGAAAATATTTTACGCCTTTTTGTTAAATACGAAACAAACAGATATTTTCTTTAAAGTAAAAGAAAATAAACAGGCGCAGTCGATGGGTTTGTTTTTTTTCTTTTTTTTCTTTTTGCGAACCTGTTGTTATTATTTCCAATGGTCGGTTTGTCTTATCAAACAATTATTAACATTCTTGTTTAAGGATTTTCTTTCATTCGTTAGAAGAAATTAATAATTGATTGCAATGCTTTACGCTTTGTCGGTTTTTAAAACAATTAATTAACAACTTTTTCACACGTGAAGTGGGCTCATCTTATGTCTTAAATTAAACAATGGAATGGAAATCTAAAACATTTTGCCGCAATGCTTGACAGCATTTCAGTTTCGTTCTACGTAAATGTTCGATACAATTGGTGACATCGATATATCCGTAACTCATATAATTTTGATGCTTGTCACTGAAATATGGATGCAAACATATGGATATGATAGCATCGATAGATATGCACAAGTGATGTCATAAGCTATGGGTTTTATTGGTCATTGGTTGGAACAGTAGAAAACTGATCTAGTGTGTCCGTCTCTGATAACGCTTTTTTGAAACTCTCACGACCGGAAAAGATGAGACAGATGTGCTGATGGCCGCGCAAACACTCAAAAGTTTAAAGCGAACTTGATTGACCCATAAGGCCGGTCAAAATGTAACAATAAACTGTAACTTGACGCCCACTAAAGAAACTTTAATCTCAAATTCGATGCAAATACTTATTTATTTATTTACAAAGCATGGATATAAAGGCTGCCGGATTACTCAGATCATATATCCGCTTGTATTGAAAACTCTAAGGGCATTGCTATGAATAGCCGAGTAGGCAAACGATCGCAACTAACACTCCAATGGTCGCGGGTTCAATTTTCGTATTTCGTATAATTAATGGCAAAATGGTCAAGATCAACCTTTTCAATATAGAGCATTATACGGTAGGTGCTCAACCACATGGTCTGATCCGATCCAGTTTCTGTATTTTGAAAACTGCGACCTTTAAATTGTACGCGTAGTTAAATGTGCGGAACGGCTATTGTGGGCATGGAATCTCAGACATACATACTACTTAAAATTATAGCATATATACACTATATCCGAATATTGCTTGCACAGGAAAGCTAATTTCTCCCCAATAACGAAAAGTGCGAAAGAAATTTATATTCAGCTATGATCGAAGCATTTGTATGCACCACCTTTGTCCTAAAAAACACTGAAAGTAGCCAAAAGAAAAAGAAATTTCCATACTTCATAACATGAAGTGGGCATGGCAGATCGACCGTCCCGTTCGGAATATACATCTATTGTAGCGTAAAGGTCCAATGACCAAAAACACAGCAAGCAGATATATTCTATATTTATATTGCACTGTAGGCTTGTCCTTCAACCGAATGCCACCGTTTTCAATATCAACTTTCCAATATGCCTGCCAAACTTGAAGATGATAAGAAGAATGCTAATTACACAATCGGACAGACGGGCTGACAAGCACTTTGACTTGCTTTAATTCAGAATTTAATGCTGAGCAAGAATATCTAAGCTTTATAAGGTCTTTAATGTTGATGTTGCGCAAACGTTTTGACGAAATGAATACAGCTCAACCCTCGGTGTCGGGTATTAAAATGGAATCATAATGCATTCGTAAGTCATAGAAAATCTTTTACGTTTACATTAAACTTATTTGCAAACCATAATATTTACATCCTCGCTCGCCGTTTGGTATCTACGAGTTACGGATTACGAGTTGATAAAGGAAACTTCAAACATCACAACAATTGCTTTTGATTAACGCGGTGCAAGGTTTTCAGATAAGTGTTGCGGTACATACTTAATAAAGTAAATTACTACAAGCAGATATGATTAACTAACGGAATACCTTCAGCCGTATTGATTGATGCCCCCATAAAGGACGTACAACACACTTCTTCTAATGGCTTAATTAAACGTGAGTGCTTTCATAAGCTTTTCATGTTACAACACCGTATTACGGCAACCTGCACACATATGTGCATATGTATGATTAATTACCGAATTACTGCAATATTTGTGTAGGTGTTGCCTGCAAAGCGTGTGTTATATAGCGTAATATATGAGAATCTTAAACGCGCCCCTTGAATGCGCACGGTCCAAACCAAGCAGCGCTACCCTGTTCATTTTCTTAATATGAAAGCTGTTTAAATAATGTGTAAATTAGTAAATCCAGGAAAGCTGGAGCAGCTGGAGCAGTACACAAACATAGCAGGATACTTGTGGTTTATTTTCCAACACCAAAAGTTGGCGGTTATAATACTGTTTAACCGTGAGTTTTCTTAAAGAGCAGCCCTATACTGCAGCAGTCTAAAAAGCCTTTTTATACCTACATGACGCTTATACTAGAGGATATATTAACGCTTTGCGGACGTACGTACGGATCGATTCAGAAAATGATTCTGCTTGTCTGTGCGTCTATATGACCGGTATTATTGTCTTCAATCTGTAGGTCGCAATTTTTAAAATATTTTGATGAAATTTGGTGCACTGACGTGCTTTGAGCCAAGGACGAACAATGTTGAAATCGGTTCGAAACGTCCACTTTTTCAACGATAACGACTTTGAAAAAAAAAGTACCAAAAAATTGCAATTTTCAATATTTTTCGACAAAACTCGCTGAGTTGCATATAGACCTTCGATATTCTAGATTGATATGAAACATTTGGTTCGACTGAGGCCACTTTTTGAATCATTTTCATTTAACCGTTCGTAGGGAAACTTTTCAATACTTCTTGAAAATGAAAATTGGTTCATAGTAAAAAATTGGCGTAAAAATTAACGTTACCGCATTTGGGTTACGTAAACCCATTTTTTGGATACCAGTACATATTAAGAATCCCAGGACATGTAAATCTTTCCACGCCAAAAAGAGTTAATTGTTAATGTTTTACGATGAAAATCTGTTTATGATATTAATGTGACATGAAACTAGAGTGGAGCGAATTTGAGCAACATGAGTCTATTTCTCGGACCACACTCCATATAAAATTTCTCATGACTAGTAAGCCCTTCAGAAAAAGGTTTAACTTTCAATATTCCATGATGACGCAAAAAGGAACTGTAGGGAAAACAATGAAATTTTTAGTAAGTAAAGTAAGTTTGCTAAGTTTGGATTACGCCATCTGACGTTCTGGGCATCCTCCACTATGCGGACTTACGCAAAAAGTATGCCTTTACATGAAAGTAATATGTCATTTTTGGTAGATTATCACCAAAACAAATGAACTAAGCACTAAGAGAAGTAGTGTAGGATATCTAATGGTCGGCTCGGTTGTTGCTTGCTTTGTTTGTTAATTTTTTGTCGAATAGAAGGAACGGTAATTCAATAACAATAATATTCAGGAAAGCTATTAAACATGTACTTGGGTATAAAAAAAAAGTATCTGTAAAACATATTAACAGATGAATAAAACGGATGTAGATTTAGCATTATATTATTTATATTACGGGGACCCATAACTAATCAATTATTTTGCATTCATAGACAAAATATTCATTTATGTAATCAATAATGTAATTATTTAATTCAATAATTCGTAATGCACTATACCGGAACAATCCCACCAAATACACAATAGCACCTTCCTCAGGGATAGGGTTGGTTTAGGGGTTGGAAGAAGTCTCTCGTTTGCAGACAACCATTGTTTCGATCGCTTTATGTTATCATAAAGGATCCATTTTTCATCTCCTGTTACGATCCTAGGCAGAAATGGATCTCTGCTTAGGCTGGTGAGCATAGAATTACAAATTGTTCGCCGCAGATCTTTATTGGTCTCAAACAAAAAAGTGTGGAATCCATTTACCTTGTCTATGTACCTTGCCAATTTCTTTTAAATGCTTTTTTACGGTGGACCAGGTAGATGCAAGGCTTCTTGATAGTTCCTGTATGGTTAACCTTGGATCGGACTCAACTAGAGATTTTAAGGCGTCGTTATAATTGAAATAAAATAATTGATTAGTTATGGGTCCCCCTAATATATAAGAGGCTTTGCTGCCTGTTAAGGTTCTGGTGCAAATTTTAATCCACCTGACTGTACTTAGAAAAGTACATACGTATGTTAACCAGTCGACACCCCTTGCATACAAGTACAAAACACACGCGAAAAAGTGAAAATCATAGGAGTTGTTAGATAACCCGTTTTGAATGAAAAATCGCAGTTCGAAAATTTGATATTGAATTACTTACAATTTTTACACCCGTTTTTTTTTTTTTGACGTACATCATCCAAATTGTAAGTTTTTATTTAGTTATTTTATCATTCGTTATCTACAGTGATGTCTCTATTACATCACTTGATTTTCTTCAAAATCACGAACTGTTAACTTTATTTTCCGTATATTTAGGTGCGAACATATTGACTATCGGCTCTTACTTTCTATGTGTAGCTGAAAAAAGTAAATAAAAAACATCGATAAGACCGATTTTTTTCATATATACCAGATGCATATATTATTCGCAGAATTTCGGTGTTCACTTATTCGAAAACAAATGCTTGTCAATATGCTCAAGTCTCTTCTACACATCTGTTTACTAACAATTTCGGTTTTTTAACATCCGAATCAAAACTTGAAACTCTAGTGAAATCGGTCGATGGTAAAAATATTTCTTATTAATTAATTATAAACTTTAATTATTTATTATTTTATTAATCTCTGATTTCAATTACGAATCTTATAAACTTGTTGGTCAAAAGTTATCATACTTTGGTCAAGTAGAGGTAAATATTTCGCGAATCATTCCCTTTGCTCTTGTGATTTTACTTTTTCCAACTGAAAACATTCTTTTTAGGTGACTTGGTGCAAGGCGAATGACATATGTCACACTATGAATGGATATTTAACTTCAATTGAAAACGAAAGTGAGATGAATGCTATTACCGAGTATCTAAAAACTAATCTGCTCAATGCTCCTCCGTGGTGGGTACCGGGTAATGACCTCGCCTCCGAAGGTAATTATGTTTGGGCAAACACTGGCACACCTATGAATTATAGTCCTTGGACAGACGGACAACCAGATAATTCCAAGCGTAGTGAGAATTGTGTGCATGTGTGGCTGTATGACCATGAATACAAAATGAATGATTGGGGATGCAGACGTGAGGGTAATTTTATATGTGAGCATGAAAAGTCTTTTCAATAAGTGTGTTACGGAAATAAACATAGCTCTAAAGATACTAATGCTTCCTAATAAAACTAGACTAGAAGATCAAACTGATGCCTTTTGGTAAAAATACGTGCATGGAAAACGTCGGCAACTCTAGTGTTACGTAATCATTCCAATCTGTCTGCTTAGGAAAGCAGACTTTCTTTATGAATTTGGAAATGACAAAAACCTAGTAGAGTAATAAGATTCGAGAAAGTGATTAAGATGCGATACATATTTGAACTTAAAAAAACAAGAGTAAGAGCACAATGCTTTTCGCTCTGCATTCTACTCTCCAAGATCGTTTATTTGATACCGACATCGCTAGTATTTTTAAGAAAAATTTAATCCACCAGGTCGCGGTGTTTATCATATTCATTTTTAGAATTAACCGATTTGTGGGCAGATAATATTTCTATTTTCGTTTGAGGAATGTATAAAGTACTATTAAACATTCTGTCAAAGAATTGAAAAAAATAAAATTGAACCAGTGGTAACTATGTGTGGGCATGGTGAGTTTTTTCCACTTTAGCACATAAAGAGTAGAGTGTTAAAGAGCAAAAAGCGACAAATTTTTGTTAAGAAAAACGGAGTTGCGTTCAGTTTACGCTCCACTGCGGGCTTCTGCTCTGACCAATTTGGCCCATTTTCAATAACAATCTGCGTGCGAAAACTTCCAATATTTTCACCAAATTTGAAGTCGATATCTTCATTTTTGTGACCAGAAGAGCGCCAACAACAAACACTACACAGACGGACAGACATGGCTTAATCAATTCAGAATTTCAAACTAAACAAGAATAGATATACACTTTGTAGGGTTTTTGAAGCTTACTTTTGGATGTTACATTATGAAAAACACCAAAATGAGTATACCTCCGTCTTACAGTGGTGAGTATAAAAAAACTAACTCTGAAAAATATTCAAAGATGAGAGTACAGTTGCCATTTCCGTCAGGCACCGGGTTCTACATCCTATCTAGGATTTAGTACTAATTTGAATTAAAAAAAATAAAAAAGATTGTTTAATCTATATGTATGTATGTGTAGTTGGAAAAGTTCGAAGAGGTGTTAAAAATATTGATTTTTGTGTGATTGAGTGAAGTAATTAAATGAAAAGATTAAATTTTCGACCAAAGAAGCTAACCTTCCCTTCCTACGAATAATATGTAAATTAACCTCTTAGGAGCCCCCTGGGTATTTGTTGGGAATGCAAATGAAATGAATAAAAATTGTAAGAGTTGTTTGATAAGTCGTTTTAAAACATTGCACTTTTTAAAAAATCCGATATCGAATTATGTATAGCTACAGCACTTCTGGTATATTAAGGGGTATATTAAGTTTCTGCTTACGTATGTAATACGCAGAAAAGCTTAAGATAGCTTTTATTATACCTATCGAGTCAGAACCATTTTCTGAATCTATCTAAGCCTACCTCTTCGCTTAATTCTGCGCGTCTGCGCCTGTCCATGCAAATTTGTGTTCGAGCCACACGTCGCAATTTTTGAGATATGTTGACGGAATTAGGCACAATGACGTGCTTCTATCCACGGACGAACGCTATTGAATGGTTTACGTCAGTCCACTTTTTCCACCATTCCCCGGATAACGTCCTAAAAAAATTGCAGTTTTCAATATTTTTTTTTCACAAAATCCGCTGTGTAATGGTATTTGGACAAACTAAATCGTTCGGTTGGGGCAATTTTTTGAATCCTCTCTTGCATACAACTATTCGGGCGAAAACGAAATCTTTACATAGTGAAAAGATCTAACTTTCAATACTTCATGGTGAAGGTTGATTCATAAGATTAAACTGATAAAGAAATGATCCTTACGGAATTTGGACCGTACGTCTATTTTTTGAATACAACTGCATATAAGGCTTGTTAGGGAATGTAAGCTTTTATATGCCAAAACTGTTAAAGTTTTATAATAAAAATTTATTCATGATCGTAAGTTGATAAAAAACTTAAGTGGACCAAATTTGAACCAAAGGACCTATTTCTTGGACCCCACTCCATGCAAAATTTTTCATAACCAGTAACCGCTTCAGAAAAAAATTTAATTTTTAATATTTTATGATGAACGTTGGTCCATAGTAGCAAGTTAGGAACATACCCGACAGTAAAGAATAACATATATATGAGGGCTATCGTGATAAGCACGCCCCAATATGGAGCAAAAGTACAATTTCTAGTTTTCTATGGCGGAAACTGAAAAGTGATAAAATTTTTAGAAATGAATGAGTGAAGTGTGCTAAATATGGATCAGATCATATGATAATTTGGGCATCTCCCAATATGCGGGCTTTCATGAAAAGTGGGTCTTTGCATGGAAATAATGTGTAGTACTTGATGATCACCAAGACGAGTGAACAACTGTGTTAGGCGAAATGGTGCACGGTATCTAATAGTCGGCGTTGCCCGACTGTAATGTTCTTACTTGTTTTTGTTTTTGTTTTGTCGTCCAATTGCCATTTAATTATTATATCATTCGTTATCTGCAGTTATATCTCTATCACGTTACTTCCACTTATCGTCTGCCAAACTACTAATGCTTGCATATATCTTGCATTTGTTTAGCTGCTAAAATATTGAGTATTGGTAGTTTTGATTTGTAGCTGACGAACACCAATAACTAAATAAACATTGTCTTGATAGGAATCGTTTTTCTTTTCATATATCAACTAAAAAGTGCTTGTACCGTTTCATTCTGAATTTATTTAATATTCGCTGACTACATTCGCATAGCAGTAGATGTTGTAATATGTTCGAGCCCATCTCATATATGTGTAATAATCCCCGTTTTCGTAACGTGAGATTCAACGCCTAATATTATAGTCAAACCAGACGGAATAAAATATTTCTTATTACTTATGCAAAACAACATTTATGGTGTGACGTATATTACTTTTGAGCGGATTTTTGTTGCACCCAACAGGATTTGGGAAATACACCCATCTTTTGTCATACTGATCGTTTGAGAATAACTTTCTGAAATGATCTAAGTTTGTCCGTCCGTCCAAGTGGCAGTCTGTCTTTTTTTCCTCCGTTCAATTTATGGCCCGTAAATTTTGAGATATTTTGGTGAAATTTGGTACATTGATTTGTTCTGACCCGAGGACGAACGCTATGGTGCCGAGTAGACCCTTTTTTCGATAATAAGAAAAGATATTGTAATGTTTAAAATTTCGCTACAAAAATCGCTTAGTAAAGGGACTTGGTGGTCTAAATTGGTGTGAAAACTTTGCATCCGGTAGGATAACATCTTGAACTCCTTGCCACATAACTGTTCCTATGGAAACTGCAGCTTCATATGTTGAAAATGTCTAATTTTCAATGTTTCGTGATGAAAATGCGTTCATAATAATAATTTAATATAAAAATTAATCTTATCACGTAGGTCCATCATTTGGAGCCCAATCTTAGTGTCAAAAAATTGCGTTTCCACACATTTGCAAATATTCCTCTTCATTCGTTTTCCTCGCCAGGCCTCCTCGTAAGGCTAGGGCCACTTTTGCTGCATCCGTCGAAAACCGGATAACGTATAGACATCAAGAAAATTATGCCTCTATAGCCGAACTCATAAATAACACCAAAAAAGCTTCGTCTTAATCTTTCATTAAAAATTTCTTGGCGGGAGATTACTGTTTACTTTTGAATAGCTCTTTGAAGGCAGTCTCGATGAACCTACACTGAAGCGTGTTCCGTTGCAAATGCTTTTAAATGAACGGAAACATCTTCCAAAGATATCTACTACTGGCGGATTACAGAATTTGGAAACCAACTTGCGAGACGTTAGGCTGCAACTTCGCAACAAGAATTCATTTCACACAATGCAAACCTTTTAAGATTCAAGGAAAGAAATCTCTGTCTTATAAAAGACTTCCCTTCATGTATTCTGGAAAATGCGAAGCATCAATTTAGTCAACAAAAAGACGAATTTTCTGGTATTCCCAATGGAAGGCTTCACATTAAGTAATGCATTTTATTACATTGCATACACAAGACTTGCTTAAAGAAGACATAGTTCAACTATGAGATTTCTGAATGCCTTACTGGTGTTTTTAATGGCGATATTTTTCTCTGATGTACGCCGTTTATATCTTTGTTTAAATCCACTAACTGTTATTGTTATTAGTATCATTATTATGATTTTATGTATATATATATATGTATTAATTGAGCGGCTTTAAATCGACATAAGAACATAAGCTTCGCGCTTCGCACTTCTTTTTTAAGTCTTTAAATAATTTAGCATTTTGTTAAAATTGTAAATTAGGCAAAAAACTTGGGCGTGGAAGGGGAAAAAGTAAAATAACAAATTAACAACCAATTATTTATGCGGAATTACTAATGAAAGGTAATAATTAAGAGTTTAAGTGTAACATAAGTGGAAATATAAGCAAAACCTATTAAATTAATATGGTTTTTACACCTTTCGAAAAAAATGTTAAAAATCTAATTAAAAATGATTGAAGAAGTTGTTAAATATATATTTCCGACATAAGCGTGAACGTATGTCAATTACAGTTAAAGTTATGTTTATGGTCTCTTCTGACATTTTAACTTAGACGCATTCGAATCTGTGAAGTGTTTCGCAACGTGGAAGATTGGATTGTCGTAAAGGATTGTCGTGTATTGTTAATATTACATAGAAAAATAATGTTATGAGACATCGATGAGATTTATTTTTCAGATCTTGGTTCGCGGGATTATACAGCCAATGACTGGCTATAGAGGTTTCCAAGAGTTCTCTTGCGTAAAGCCAAGTTATGAACACTTTTCCACGCAAGTCAGCACTTTTTCCACCTCTTAGACAAGCGATCTTAATCTTAACGTTATGGGTCTTTCGGATCTATGCTTCATGAAATGTATTGCGTAGGTCTGTTGTACGTCTAGTGCAGACTAGAAAGAATCGACAAATACATCTCTGCAGCTCTTCCCGTTGAGTGCACCTGGACTGTCATTTCTACTTTCAAGAAAATACGCTGATCAGGTGTGAACGTTTTTTTGCCTCAGATGCCAGAATTTTGTTTATTTGCGAGGCCATATGAATTTCTTGATTGTTGCGACAATATGTATATGCTCTCTGTGAAACTATTAGATTGTTCGGAAAATCATTTCGTTTTGGCAAAACTAAAAAAAAACGTAGGGCACGCTGTCATGGCGTTTAAAAATTAAACATCTTCATTTCTATAGCTAGAAATACTTCAGTGATCGTTTGGTGTAGTGCAATAAGGAACATTTAAAAATCGTTGCCTTCGAAAGATAAAATTTCTTGTATTTTCTTAAGTTCTCATATATGTAGACTGGCATCTGGATCTCGTTAATGTTCTCTATATTTTCCTGATTAATGATGATGACAATTGATAAGTCGTGGCGACTTAAAGGATACTGCTGCTTTATGACCCCCAAATTCCTTGAATTTGTTTGCGAAGATCACCTACCACCTAGCATCTATCAATTTATTGCAACAAATTTTTATTTAAAAATTTTTTAACGATTTTTAAAATTAAAATGGTATCAAGCTTTCTTTTACACAAAAAAAAACATTTTTTTATATCTCGTTAATTGTCTTCTCCCAGTTTGCGATTTTCTATCTAAAATAAAAATTTGAAAAATTTGTTAAAATGTTATTCATTATCTAGAGTCTTTGGAAATGTTGACAATAGTGAGGCGTGGTCCACCAATCAATTCTATGCCACCCCATAGACATCCACACATCGATTGTTCAGAATAAGGCATTCTGTGGAAAGTGATCGGATTTTCAATAGCGTTCGTCCTTGGGTCATCAATCACAAAGTATCTCTGAAACTGTGACCCGAACACAAGAAAGCAAAACGGATAGACACGCTTAAGGCGTGATTCTGAATCGATCGGTAGAATAAGATCACAAGAGCAGAAGAGCACAAAACAGACAGATGGACAAACCAGCTTAGGTTCGCACAATAAAAGACGGACCTATCTCAAGTTTTCTTGGGTGTTGCCTACATCCGCACTAACTTAACATTCCCTTGTGTAAAAATTACACAGTTACGTTATGTACAACGCAAGCAAGCGACGAAGCGATTGAAGCTGTTGTTATACGTCATGATGGCTTTAAATAGCGATTTCTTTCGAAAAACGGACTTTTGAGTCATGTAAAAACCTTCTATAACACCTTTCGTATACCATCCATAAATATTTAAAGAATCGATTAAGACGATAGCAAATGGTTAAAAAATTCACAGAGTAGTATGTTGCTGTAAGATCTTATGCAAGTCCAGCTGCTATCCGAATTGATTTGTAAATTGTATTATAAAACTAAAATTATGGTGAGAGCGTAAACTATAATGACTCTTGAAAAAGGAGGTCAATATGAATGCAATTTTAGTCGGGAGACAGCGTACATAATCTCCTCATTTTTGTTACTAGAAGATTGCAGTGTGGAAAACGTTGAACATACCCGAAATTCCCTCTTATATGCGGGGATAGAAGGATAAGTTAATGAATTGTGTCAAATTTTTCCATTGCCATTGTAACTACAAATCCAACTTAAGAGCAAAACAAAGCTTTAACTTGATGGAAATCACTAAAGGATTCCACGAATAGTCTCCGCATTATCTTTCCATAAATCGTCTTATAAGAAATCAATGGAATATTAATTGTAAATCTTTATAAATTTCCGTACAGACTTCCGAAAGAAGAGATGGTTTTTGTTGTTTTTTTTAATTTTTGGACAGGCGGCGCTGGCGACTTCGTCAATCGTCCGTTTTAGGTAATGACTACAATGGATTTCATCCAAACAATGGCAGTGCTACACAGAAGACTGTTACCCTACGACCTTTAGAAAGGGAGAAGTATATATAATTGATTATTTAATAAATAAGGTTTGACATGGAACTAATCGCCGATTGTGGCCGCGAAAATTTTACACCCCTTAAAACGCTGAGCCATATATTATCGAAAAATTGTACCGACGCCTCTAGTAATAATGCTAAAAATGATGTAGGCAAATTATCGGTGCCAAACTGCGGTTTCAAGTTAATTGATCTGATTCTGAAAATATTGATGATCAATAGGTTACAGGTTATATATTGATTTATATAGTCAGAGATTAAAGGGGCAGCAATTTATTCATCCTCAACTATGTGCTTACACAAAGCAAAGATAATCTTATTTGCAATTGTTTTTGGAACAGATGTACCTCCATGGCTGCTGATCGTTTGTCTGCAAATTATTGCTTATCGATTTTGACTTTTGGCAAATAAATTGCAACAAGAAACTAAAGCAAATACTTAAAGTTAAGCCAGTGACAGACACAATCTGCAATGAAATCTTCATATTTCTCAGCAGACATGTAAATACGATGCCGGAATTCATCAATAGATGGCCCTAACACCGCGTGTAGAGAACGTACATGTCTGATATTGTTTTTTTTTTTTTTGTAGCTTGGGTGTCTAGATGGTTCTAATACTTTCTCTGACAACAATAAGTGCGAGGTTTGCACAACACAAAGAGCATTCGATGACTACATTTTGTGTTTACCTGAAAAATATAAAAGAAAGTCTTTTTGCATCATTTCCTAAATGGATAAAAAACTTCGATCTATCCCTGGTGTAAGAATTCGCGAGTTGGTTCAGGTGTACCGTCTAAATCTACCGTAGACTAATCGCCTTGCTAGAAAGACTAGAAGACAGGGACTAGAAGAATGTCGCCGGTTGTTAGTTGTTAAAATTTCGTGAGAAAACTTATTGACTTGAATCCCAGGAAAGACGACAATAGGTCTTTTGTTTTGAAGCAAAACCAATTCGCCATACGTTGGTGGCATTCGCTCTTGCTGAGCAGCACTTGACTTCTTACGAAGGTTTACGAAAATTAGTCGATGATTGGTTTGCCCTGACATAGCAACAGTTTTTTCGACCTCGCAATAGGGGAAAATGTATAGCTAGCTATGGACATTGCTTCGAACAAAATTCTTTTCACTATTTTCATACAATCACCCCATGAATACTTCAACAAAAATGGCGTAAGAATCTCAATGTCTTCGTCTTTGTCTCACTGCCACGTTCATAATTGGTCAAGAGTGCTTCCGCATCACTTCTTCAGAGAGCAGCCTGTCCATAAAATAATAGCGATTCAAATATGACGACTATTCCTCAGCTCAGTTAATCCATTTAATAACTTTCTCGGAAACATTTCTTTCTAAAATATCCATCTATTGGCTGCTACTGTCACCCCACTTGATGGAAAAGTTCAAGTTGTTGTTCAAAACTTTCCAGAACGAGAGAATATACTAAAAGCAGTGGTTTAACTCAGATCCAAGTCAAAAAAAAAAAATGATTTTATTATATTTTTTGCGAGCTTCCGAAGTAAACCTTTGCTCCAACTCTTCGCAAGCCCATGCATTTAATTGTTGACCTTTACATATAAATCTCTTTAAGTCTTACATATGAGAAAAATGTAATAAATTTGCACACTGCTTGAGTTAACAGTGAATGCTTTTACAGACTAAAGTATTTTCTTGAAAGATTTCTTTTAAATTCTTTGTTGATGTCGGATTCTATTATTGATTGAATTTGATAAACAATACCTTGAAATCCATTCCATTAGAGTTGTTATGACCTTTTCTTTTCTACTTTTACTTTTACCTTTGCTTTTTTTTTTTTGCCTACGAAAGTGTAATAACGATATTGAATAAATGTTAAAAACTGTTTCACGTAACATTGACAGACTAAACATTATTTCTTACTAAAGTTTTCCAAAGTATTAGAAAACGTGTGTAATTGATTGATAACAATTCTCGAACCCACCCGCCGGCTACAGAGAAGTATGTCTTACAATTGTTGGCATTAGTTCAATAAGATTTTTGGAAATGAATGTCTTTTTTTTTTTTTGTTTGTTTGTTTGCTTCTCTTAATATGTTTTTGAATAAATTTAAATTAAAAATATTGTTGTCATCAATCAATGTTAAGCGATAGTTGGTTGGCTCTTGTTCTCCTTTTTTTTTCCTTTTTTTTTCTTATAAAGAATGATATGATATTTAAGCTTTTGATAAGATGGTGTAACAAAATTTCAGTTTGTACTCAACTTAACTGGAATCTATTACGATTATAAGGCGGGGCGGCAGGGAGAACAAAGTTAAAAAGTTACGTAGCATCGAACTCATGTTTTTCTCACGCATGGCTTTAGACAGTCGGTTGTCGCAAGCTGTTGCTCGTCCTGCTCTCTTTTTATAACCAACACCATTTATGATACGGCATAATATTAAGGTTGTGCGGTTGTGTGTAACACACAGAAAGACTTGAGATAGATCCATCTTTTATTACATAACTTTTTTTTATTAGCATGCATGTATTTTGATCAGGGCATCTATTAGTGAAAATGATAGAATAATGCAAAATTTCAATGTACATAACGGTTAAATTTGATGATTTTGCACTGTCTCTACAAAACATAATAGCTTTCCATTTGCCATTATTGGATTGTTCAGTGTATACAGACGATAATCATGGAACTGTCAAAATTGAATTTTCAACATTTCTTTCTTTTGATTGTTTGATTTGAAGAAATCTGCTGCCGAAGATCATCAAACACTTTTAGAAGCTTATGACGACGCTGTTCCATTATGTCTCAATTATCGGTTTTGATTTGAACGGTTTAAAAGTAGTGTTTCTGATGACAATGAGAAAGGACGGCAAGGCTGATTGAACGAAAACCCAGCACAAACTCTGAAAGAAATTTCGAACAACTTGACGAGTGATGAGATAAGGAGATGATGGAATAACTGTTTCTACACGTTTACATGCGATGGGAGAGGTTCAAAAGGAGGGAAAAAGCCTATCATACGAATGGACTGAAAATGCGATTTCGAATGGTTTCAATATCGTGATTTCATTGCTTGCCAGGCAAAAAAGGAATAGCTTTCTGCGGCGTAATGTGACTGGCAATGAAATGTGGATCTGTTACGAGCGCAAAAAGTCATGCGTTAGTCCGAGAAAGACATCCACATCGATACCGAAGCGGAATATTCATGATTATAAAGTGTTACTGTGCATATGTTAGGATCAGCAAAGGGCAGTGTATTACGAGCTGCTAGAACAGCATAAAATTGTTACTACAGAGGGTCGGGTTGTTGCTGCAGACTACCGACGTATTGTTGTGTGACAACGCTAGGCCGCACTTTGCAAGGGTTGTCAAGGATACACTGTTGGGGCTTGAATGGGAAGTTCTGCTGTATTCAGCATACACACCAGATGTTGCAGCCCTTTACCCGTTGTTCAGATCGATACAGCATGGCTTGTCTGGCACGCAGTCTCGAAATGCGGAAGAATTGCGAAAATGGTTCGATCGCTGCCGAACCAATATCGTTTTTTCGACACGGTATTTCCATGTCACCACAAAGATGGGAAAGAGTTGCAGAAAATGATGGAAAATATTTTCATTAATATAATTTTTCTCAGCAGACGCATTTTTCAAGTGCAAAAATGATCAAAATGCATGCAAGCACCAATTATATATTGTATATGTATATATAAGATCGATTCAGAATCACTTTCCGCATCTATTTAAGCTTACCTGGCTGCCTCTCCGTATTTTAATGAAATTGTGTACAGAAGAAATGCGCTCTGGCCCAACGACGAAAAGGATTCGGACTGGACCACTCTCCCGACTACTTCCCACACGACGGCTTACTTTGAAAAATATGAGTAACCGTATTATGGGAAGCATTGTAGGGTATTTAATAGTGGATCATGGCTCACCTATTTGGTTGCTTGTTTACTGTTAAACAAACTTTGTGTAGATTTGGCTAATATTTAATTTGGGTTCCCTGAAAGTATAACCTTTGGTATGCTGTGCGTAAAACTTGCTTTTTTCTTTCACTTTTTTATAATAAATGTCTTTTCTGTCGCTACATGCCTGCAACGAGAAGGTCAAATGAACCTGTAGTGAGCAAAAGTCATTAAAATCACAATAAATTGTCAAAATATTATGTCTTTTAGCAAAAAAAGAAAAAAGTCTAAGACAAAGATGAAGACAAAAATACCTTTGCGTTCATTTCATTGATGCATTCATGCAATGGTCTCCTCCGTTAATTTCAAAATTATAAGTCGATGACAAAAGCGAGAAAATAGTAAAATAGCATGAGTGACTCTAAACCAAAAAATCTATTGTTATTGTTATTGCAAGAGTAACGATCATTAAGGAATTTAAAATCCCTTTGAAGATCTGCCGCAAAGATCGTTTGCGAAGAAATTATAATAGTTTTTTTAAGCCAAGTCATTGCGTTCTTTTCAAAACGATATGCAATTTAAGCAAGTTATGTCAAACGGTCTTTTGACAATGAAATTACATCATGGAAAAATGTTCCCCTAATAAAAAGGCATTTTTAGTTGGGTATCACCGAACTTGTTATAACAAGTAAAAAAGTATATTCGCCTCAGAACAAAACCGTGGATAGATATATAACCGGTTCAGCCAAATTCATAAATATTACCGAAGGCTTTTCCAATGGTGGGCGTGTCGAGTATTCCATCATTTACTTACAAGTTGATCGATTTACATGTTAAAGAAAAGGGACGGGCTGTGGGGATCTTTTTTTAGCAAATTTTCATCTAAAACCCATTATAGGAGATAAGTGGATTTGTAGTTGTGAGCGCCTTGTTCTCAATTTCCCGCTAAGTCATGAAATGAGGCTGAAAAGTGTTTGGTTGTTTTAGCCTAACATTTGCTATATAGCCGTGGGGTGTGGACGTACCAGGTCTAATTTCAAACGTAGTTGCAGATCATCAATTAGGAATTTATGTGAAAGCATTTCAATCGCAAAGGACAACAGCACGCTCGACTTAACCGACTGAAAGTCTTATACGCAACATATGTGCATAAGTGTACATACATTAGGTGATTTTTGATACGTACTTGTGAGTGTTACAAATGGAAGAGCAAATCCAGTTTATTTCTGTTTCAATGTTGACCTTAAAAATGTTGTATTCGTATTTTGTAATAATCTCTCCTAAAAGTATTGCAACATTTTTCGATTTGCGATACTATAGAACGAAAAGCACTATTGATTTAAGGAAAATGGAAATGAAATCTTTTGGAAAATCATTGCAAGAACTTTTACGCAATGTTTGCATTCGCTTTGTAGTAATAATCTAGCAGAAGTGTGGAAATGGCACGTATTTTATACCGTCCTTCGGATTTGTGTAATATTATGCTGCTAAAATGCACAAAACGTTTCATTTCTTGGAGCACTAAATAAGTCGAGTTGTGTGCCGAGAAGACGTCAAATGAGGGAATGATCCTTTTATTCGCTGCTGAATCCTGAAAAGTGGACACAATACAGTATTCGAAATGGAAGAAACCATCATTCAGTCCGAACACATCGCCTCAAATATTTGTGGCTCCGTCTTTTGTGTAGCGCCTTTTGAGTTATTCCATCCAAATGAAATCACCACTAAGATGAGAAATGGGAGCAATACGCGCCAAAGGTAATGACTCTGTAATCTTTCCGAATAATGATGTTTTGCCCCATTACTAAAACTTTGACAGGCCTGAACTGAAACGAGCAGCCCATTCCGCTGCAATCACTGTACACTATTCCTTCGGATTTACGCTGATTCCAATCAAGGAATTATAGCCCGTCGAAGCAGCGATATAAACCACGATCCTCGATTTGAAGTTTGTTTGTGAGATTTATTAAGCTTGTGCTCACGTTCAGCGGGAAAATTTCTATTGACATATATTGTTTTGCCTATCCATACACACATACAAACATAAAATCCAACCGAAGTTATTCAAAAGTCGCCTTGTGGAGGTTTAAATATGTCTTACTCGTATTTTCCTGCATATTATTTTGTGATAGGACCGGGTAAAGCGTTTAGTCATTTCGTCTATGATATATAGAAGGGAGATCTTAGGGAAATATTTAAAGGATTTTTTCCCAGTTTAAGCGAAACCCACCCCCCGCCCGTTCGGTGTATTCTCCTTCGGTTGTCCCTCTGTCCATTATCGATTCCATCTCCTAATTTCCCCAATGCATTAGTTCGTCTGTCCGTCCAGTTGTCTTGTCTTTCTTCTCCTCATCCTGAGTGTTCCTCAAATTTATGAGATTAATTTGGCACTTTTCCTGTTTCTTTGCGAGAAAACATCGGAATATGTTGTAACACAATAAGATTTATCTTCTTTTTTTTATGCTATAAACACATCTTGTGCTCACCAAAAAAAAAAAAAACGCTTAAAATTTATTGTTGAAAAGTTACACAGTCTTTCCTTGCGTAAGCAGATGTGTGTGCAGTTAATTTACTAAACTCTTTAGTGGACTTTTTTTTAGTTATTTTGAAAGTTTTGAAAGGACAAATTTGTATAAAATGCCCCAACACATTTTAAATTCAGTATTCAGTATTTTCGGACTCAGTACTGAGCTTCACTTTTATGCATCATGCTGGCCTAACTTTCTATTCGATTCTATTTGTTTGATATAATTGCGTCATGAATTTTTAAATACATCTGATGACGACGCATATTTTGAGATTAGCTCGCATCAGTTTTTTTGGGGTCAACTGCGAGCTTAGACAAGTGTAAATGATAGGACTATCTAAGCATCATTATCATAATTCTTGAGATATCGTCATCGCATTCTTTCCGATGATGACTGGTTTTTATTTTGGGTGTAAACAATGAAAGTGTCCATTATGGTAATGACGCTCATCATCATTACGATAAAATTTTAGTTAATTTTTAAAAAGATTTTCTTATAAAGTTTTTCCGGCGGCAGCGGCACCGGCAGCGGCAGCGGTTTATTTCAAGTCTTATGTACGGTTATTTATGACTAAGCATAGATTTCTCTTTTTCTCTTCTAAACAACAGAAAAAAAAAACAGAAGAGGCCGCCAACATTTTTTTTTTCTTTTTTTTTTGGTCAATAAACGGTTGAAAGATGATTTTCAAATTATTGACTGATCGTTTAATAAAAGATTTTTTTTTTTGTTGCGTGTCTTCTCTTTGTTACTTTTCTTCTTTTTGAATAACTTACCACCTAAAAGGCCGTGTATACTGTAATCTTTGCGTCCGTCCTCACTGCTGCCTCGTATTAAGCGACTTATTGATGATGTTGAAGGTGGTTCCGCGAAACCTTCCTGTATGAATAAAAATTTATTAGAATTAATGTAAAATAAATTCAAATTCATTTTAAATTTTAGAAGTCTTGAGTTTCTGGGATATTAAGCAAAGACTGACCAGCGCAAGTAAGAAGACTACGTTCACTAATGGTTGAACCTTCAAATTCTTCGATTGTTCGCTTGTAAGTTGTGTTAGCCTTTTTTCTGCAATACTTGTGACGAACTTGATCTGATTTAAAATTAAAACACAAGTTTTGCAGACTTAAAAATTCCGAAGAAACGCAGGGGAAAACTTCACTACGTTCGATTTGTAGCGGATACATTACGAAGTAAGAAGGCGGATATCAGTGGATCGATCTTGGCAATTTTTGGAGCTTGTCGTCTTCCTAAAGCCAATGCGAAATATTGGTACCGGACAGACTAGTTAATATTTTTTATAGATTGTGGTCTTGGGTGTACCTCGCTTACTTTGTACTTTTCTAAATTAAAACATATAGTTTTTTGCCCTTTGTGGTCATTCTTCTACGTGGACCACGCACTACACTGCATCCGCTATCATAGAAGAGAGCGTGTGACGTGATTGAAATTTCTATCCCTTTTTTTACAATCGTGGCCGTTTAACAAAAGTGAAAAGATTGACAGGAGGACGGCATGACAACAGGGCGGCATGATTAAGTTAACTTACAATGTAAACTATAGCTTATGAGATTTTTAAAGCGTATTTCCGAATTCTCAAATCTAGCATACTTCGTCTTTCGATTATGCGTATGAAACTATCGCGAGAAATTTCTAACACATATTTATGGACGGTGCATATAAACAGTTAAGTGATTCGTTGTAAATGCCTTTGAATTTCTAAGTCCTTTTTGAACTTCAATCGAACCATAATTCGTTTTTAATGGACTCGTAAAATAAAATTTTAGGAAAAAGATAAACCAGCGAATGCGGCGCTTGATAGAAAATAGCAGGCAAGTTTTTGCACATAAGCTCCTGCTTAAGCTGAAATCTTAGTGAAAAAAGTTGAGATTCTGGAAAAAAGGACAAAAAAAGAAAAGGAAGCGCATTTCTTAACGTGCTCTCGGCGATCATATCCTTTAGACCCATTGAAATCTTAAACTTAAATAAATATTTTTCAACGTTGCTTATGGGTTGTTGGCGCTCGCAGGTACCCAATTTACCTGTGTTCTTAAGTTCGTTGTGCTGTAGATACTCCTACAACTCTGTTAGTCCAAGTCATTACTCAAATATTTCCCTCGCCTTCACACATACAATTCCATAAAAAAACGTCAGCTTTTTCCTCGATGTGTTTATCCATAGCAAAAAAATCCAAAATGTTATCAAACACTATGTGGGCCAAATAAGCGGACTGCGTACCTTTGAAACTCAAAAGTTTAAGATAAGCTCTGTGAACACCGACAACCAGAAGTCTTTAGTACTTCCCTTCGACCGAGATAACAGACATTGACGTGAAGTCCCGAACGAGGCGAAATGGAATTTGTCCTGACCTGATTCTTGGATCGTCCTTACTTGGTAAGAACCAATTTGAGAGGTTTGAGAGCTTCCCTGTGACCGAGATAACACAGATTGATGTGAAGCCTTGAAGGAGAAGAAGTGGAATTTGCCTTAGCCCATCCCTTGGATAATTCTTGGCTAACAAAAACTAATTTGAGAGAGAGATAGCACATTGTTTCTCTCGAATTTTCAGTTTCATTGCAAGCCAGCATTGAACCCAGCGAAGTGAAAGTGAAAGTTTTCCCGCTTAAGAAGCAAAAGAGTTTTAAAAAAATTTAATCAATTAAGATAAACCATTGGAGTTTTGTTAGTATCATCTTTGTACAAGTACAGCTAATCTTCTCTCGTGACGAGAATTTCAAGCGACATATACCTCGCGAGCTTTGTTGACCTTTACCTGAACTTGGTTACTTAAAGTAATCGAAATTTGAAATTTTTCATTAAATAACAATTATTTTGTGAAGTGTTTTTTAAGAATTTTATTCATATTCCGGTATTTACCTATCACAGGTGTCCCAGAGAAATCTGAAAAACGTTTTCATATAAAATTGTTGTTATTTTAAGTTGTTTTATGCGTTACAAACGGACAAATACGTAGACATAACATGCAGATATAGAGATGGGTAGAACATTAGTTTTTCTCTTCATTCCATATATACACCACTCAAAGTAGTGAGTATACATATATATATATATATATATATATAACCCCCAACTGGCCCAGCAAGATAAACTCTGACAACGGTAGACAAGAAAATTTAAAAATGTTATAAATTCAATTCATTTCGTTATAGAAACATTGAGTGCAGTGCGGTAAGAGAAAAAGTAGTAAAAACGGAAAGTTGATGGCAGAAAAGTGAAGAAAAAGAAAAGGCGCGAGAGACGCGTCTGGAGTGATGCTGAAAATGTCTGTCAGTTTTCATTTGTAATGGCATAAACCGGCGTACCGACGTAAGCGTACGTAAGTATGTAGGTATATACCGTATACCGTATGTTGGGGTGTCGTGTAATCTTTTTTGACTGGCGTGTGCGCATGCGTTCTCCTGTAATAGCATCGAAAAGCCACAACTCCAGCGTCTTTAACTCTATAAAGCCTAAACAGTTTATTTCTAAATCACATTTTGTCTGACTGCTTGACTCTCTGTGTTTTTTTTCTTTTTTTTTTTCTTCATATTATTATTTTCCTGGTGATTAATTTTTCACTCCTGTTGTTGGTGTTGTTTTTGGCATGGAATTTGTTGATCTTGTTAATTTCATAATGTGCATGTGTTTGCCTCGAGACTTAATAGACAAAGCTTCACACTCGCTCGTGCATTGCGTTTAGGCACATAACTGATCGGACACTTCACTTATGTTTGCCTTAAACCTGACTAACTGACATTTGTCCGGCTGTATTTAGTTTTCTTAAAGTGTGAATAAAAAGAGACAGACAAGAAGAAAACAGCAAATCATACACACATGTACGTTATGATTTATCAGCGCTGTTCAAGATATCCACATAAGTATGCGCTTACCTATGTATACCTACATGCATATATACATATGATTTGATACCGTGCTGGTCCCTAGCAGGCAATTTTATTGAAAATGTCATGTAAAAGAAACAAGAACAACGAAAAACAACTAACAACACGCAGCATACCATCATAATGTTGATTTGGATTTATTTCCACTTGTGTGATTTCTTGCACACACATGCATATGCATGTTTGTGGGTGTGCGTGCGTGCGCGCGCGCTAGCATACCGTACATAATCTTAAGCTCTAGTTGTAATCACATACAGTAGTAGTTTATCATTTACGCTGCAGATAATAGTTGAGTTTTTTCTTCTCTTTAGCTTTGTTTTTAATTGACTCTGTTCGAGAGCCTCGGAAAGTGTTGTGGTGCGGTCTCGTTGTACTTGTATATGTTTGCTTGTATTTCCCTACCTATTTCTCGTTGCATAGATGACAGCTTATCTTTTTTTTTTTTTTTATTTTTTTTGTATATTTATTTTTGACAAGAGCAGCTCTGCTCCTTTCTCAATTTTTTCTTTACTGAGTTTTGTACATATTTTGATCTGTTTTTCAAGGAAACTTTTAAAAAATTCAATTCAAGTTTAATTAATTAGTCGACAGCTGGATTGACAGTTGCGCAGTTTGAATAAATTTGTTAACGGTTCATTGGTATTTATTATGTCTCCTCAAGACACTATATGGAATTTGTTATTCCGTCTGCAACAGCGGATAGCTAAGGTGCCAGATAAACTCGGAGAAAAGAACTTGTGGTCTGTACACAATTGCAAGGACCTAGAGTTCGTCTATTCCTTACCAAAAATGCAAACTTGATTTTAACGACGTTTAAGCCCTTATTGCAATAGCGAGCAAGTGCGTCCATACTCCACATAAAGGCAATCAGTTACTTGAGAATGGCTGGCTACTAATGACGGAATAAGGACATTACAAATACAGGCGCTTGTGCGATGCGCTTTTCGTCTTTCAGGCGCTTCGTAGCTCTTCCTTTATGTGAACACATCGCAAATTCAGAACCAATTTATTAAACGGTATAATTCTGCTGATCAAATTATATATCTTTCAATTAATTAAAAAAAAAACACAATTTTTAACTTTATAGTTGGGCAAGGCTGACTATTGGATGCCCTACACCAGTTAGGCTAATACAGTTACTCACCCGCTTTGATAATAATTAGACTTAAAGTTACGCATTATTTTCATGCAAAGTCATTCTTTCCAACGTCCGCACATTGGAGGAATCCTTATAGTCGATGGTACCTACGTGATCCAATTTCGATAAAGTTGATTTCTATGTCATTGTTGTTGTTACGAACTAACGTTTACCATGAAATTTTGAAAATTGTACCAATTTACGGTTATATGAGAGAGGGTTCCAAAAATTTGCCCCAGAAAGCTGAAATCACGATATGATTGCTTAACTACGTCTACAATTTCAGTTTGAGTAAGACTGAGGAAGCTTGAAGTCAAGCTCATCTCAATTGAATCAATGTGCAAGATCTTAACTAAAGGCCTACGAGAGCCTAGTAAAATATGTGTCATCATCATACAATTCAAAATTAATTCATGTAACGATTTTGCGCGATTTTTTGGTTAAGGTGGACGATAAGACATTAGAATAGCCTGCGCATGGGTGTTCAAAGTGTCTTCAAAGAGACTAAAGATACCAAAATTGTCAAAGAAATGGTAACAACTTAATTTTTATGTTCATAAGAGAGTATATTCACATAAGTAAATTCGATATTACCATAGGAGAATAACTGAATGTAAAAGTTCAGTTGAAAAAATCTGTTTTGACAAAAAAAAAAATTAAATTTTTATTACAATTTCGCACGTCATTAAAATCTTCACTTTTTCAAATGTTTTCGATCAGAAAGCGGGAGTTATATCAGCCACACAAGTATATTATAAAAACCCTTTGTGTTGGCCCTTTCAGATTAGCATACAAAATCGTTTAAAATTTTATTAATTGTAGGCGGCTCATTTGGCCAAGTGGCCCTATTCCCTGTAAGCTACAGTTACCCATCTCTCACCGGGTTTGTTTTTAACAAGACATAGCTTCAACTAAATATGTTTCTTATTTCAACGTTACGAACATGCGGTAAACTGATGGGCCGTTGGCCAGTGGCACTCAGGAATTTTTTTTTGATCAAGAATATATGTACTTTATGAAGACTCTACGCCCATCTCTGGATGTTGTAAACTGAAGGGAGGGAAAATATACCGTACTTTCGTCCTCCATGTTTTTGCATTTAAAAGAAAGAACTCATTTTACGGTTTGACGCAGGCCTTTACCATTGAACGCTTGCATAAAAACACAAATGAGATAAAAACCTAATGGTCGAGGAAATTGTTCAGTTCAAGCTTTTTCCACGCACTTGTCAATCAGCCTATGCTCCTCAAGAATGTTTTCTGGCTCGCTGGTACAATGTGTTTCAATTTTGGTGGTCGTGTTTGTAGAGATGTAAAGCACTCTCTTTTTGAAAAATATTTAAACAATCAAAGCTTTATAGTTAAAAAAAGTACATCAAACTAAATTCTTATGTTTTTAAAACAACTCATCACTACGGCAATATTCCCGATGATGGTCGAAAGGAAAGGGGAAAGGCATATAGAGTGTGGCGGTAAGCCCGATCGGCCCCACATCAGATGTGGTAGAGATATTGTTTACCGCATTGGGGATTGAACTGGATTATGTCGATATTATGGTCGCTCTTCTTATGTGCTAGGCTACGCGAAATCCTGAAAGGAAGGAAAGTAGAAAGTAGAAGAAAAAGCTCGATATTTAAGAAAATATGCTCTTTAGCAAGAGTAGAGTCAGGACTGATTTTCAATATGCAGGAACTTTACTTGAAAATGTCTCTTTTTCTTGCAAGAGCTAAATACGTTGCATCAAGCTTTACACAACCCCCTACACTAAAGCTCCGATATCGGATAACGTATTTTTGGAAAATTATACGAAAAGATTTGCTTTTGTGCGTATTATGACAGTCTAAAGTGTGTACAATCGGTTGCTTGCTCGCCAAAGCTAACACTACCGTGAGCGCTAACCTAGCGTTTATTGACACTTGGGCTTTGCTGTCCGAATTATTGTTATGCTGACCGTACATTTCGAATTTTTCAATTAAACTGATTTCGTATAAAAATATTTATTTGTTTAATAATTTGTTTAAAATAACGGTTCATATTTACTATCTTTTATAATTCGAGTCTCATACAAAAATACGATAAATCTTCACGCAAAAAAAAACAAAAAACAATATTATGTAAAAATAAATTTAAATGTAAAGAGATGTTGCACACAACGAAAGATTATATCGCAACAGCCTCGAGATGAGAAGGAAATAAAAACATCACAGAATAACAACAACGGCAACAATAATAGCAACTGATGATTTCTAAATCTTGGCGATGATGGGGCGTTTGTGTATACACACATATATATATATTTATAGGTATACGATATATATACGATAAGCTACGAAAGCATTACATATTCTAATTTAGCGTGAAGCGCACCTGGAGGCTTTGTTAAGCCTACTCAGCCAAATGCAAAAATTCTACAACGACGAACAAAAAGAAAAAAAAAAAAGGAAAAAGAAAAGAAAACAACCACAAAAATACATATCAATAACAATAACAATAAGTAGATGCATACGTGTACGTAAATCAATGATGATCATCGCACTGCTAACGATCGTAGTACGCTACAGCGATACAATGTTGATAAACGCATAAGCGGCGATGAACGATGGACGATGAAACAAAACGATCTTTGATCGATAGTTATACCAAAAACGCAACAAAAAAAAAAAAGAAATAAATAAAAAAATGAAAAAATGAATGAGGAAAACGAGTCGGAAGATTGTTTTTTTTTTTTTTCGTTTTTTTTGCGCCTATACCATCGGCACTTTTTTTGTGTGTAACTAATTGCGGCTTTAAGTAAAAGTACGTTTTCTTCCTCTTGACGTTTTGTTTTGCTAACTTTTCCTATATCTGAGATTTACAAATAAAAACAAAAATCGTATTTGCCAAAAGGCGCGCGCGCTGCTTAAAGTTCTTTAAACTCCTCCCAAAAACCAAAAACCAAAAAAAAAAAGAAAACTAAATAATAAATAAAATAAAAAATTTCGCAAAGCGAATCTAATTTGATTAAATAAGAGGAGAGAAAACCAAAAACACAGCATTCAACTGATTGTAACAACAGAACAGAACACCAGGCTAACAAAGTCAAAAATGTCATTGATGTAGGTTCGGATCGGTACCGATAAACGAACACACACACACACACTCACACATACAGATAACATTCAATACTTAAGTTACGCTAATTTAATGTAAACAAAAAAGAAAACAAGAAAGAAAAAATCAGAGCAAGTAAATCTGAATGAATTCTCGTTAGCCTTTGACGACAACCGACATTTTGTAATTCGCACAAAAGGAACAATTTTTGTTTTGTTTTTATTTTGTTAACTTATATGAATGCATTAAATATTGCCTTCGGCCAGAACTGTCTACTACTCAAGGTGTTAATGGTGATAAAAATTTAAATTTAGGCAATAACTACGTAGTTATGGGTTTAGTTCATGTGCGTGCTGAAGCGGAAGTTGCTTGGGTTTGCAATTCATTCAGCTACACGTACATACACACATACAAACACGCACATATAGACACGAACACGAACACACATGGAGATAGATAAATGTATTTTTATTTTTTTTTTTTGCACCTTGCTGTCTTTTATGAATGAATTTCATGTCATATCGGTTTGGGTGGCCATCGCTCCCTATTTGTTTGACAATTTTTCAACAATTTATCTCAACTTTTCGGTAAAATTCATTGATGCTTATCCTTCTGGTAGCTGTACGAACATAAATAAACATCACAGGGGGGGCCGAAGTAAAAACCAAACTTATTTGTCATTCAACAGAGACACGTGACTTTTTGGAAATTTGCAGATTTTATTGCCTGCGGTTGGCTATAAAGTCGAAATAGCAAAAATAGAAAGATAATAAATAGTTTACTTACCTTAATTAATCTCTCTCGTATTTCCCAACTAAATAAACCGGGATTTTCTTTATACATTTGTTTAATGCGTGTTTCAATTTCGGGCGAAGTCACTTTGGGTTTTGAGCCGCCTATAACACCCGGACGTATTGAACCGGTCTCTTGATAACGATTTAAAATTTTCGATACGCAACCATGCGAGACACGCAATTGGCGTGATATCACGCAAGGCCGTATACCATTGCTGGCCATTTGTACAATTTTTGAACGAATATGATTCGGTAAAGGACGACCGTTAATAAAAACACCACCCAATTGATTAACACGACCTTGGCCTGTAATAGGAAAAAAAAATTCAATTAGAATTCCTTTTTGAGATTGGAAATCGAAGCAAAAGCCAAAAAAGAATACGAGAGTTCATGAATACCCGATATCATGGCGAAATGTGAACAACAAAAGCGTCAGTCTTTCTATCCTGCATATATTTTACTTATTCTAATTATAAATAATAATAATTCGTGCGTATTAGAACTCAGCTTCGATCGGTTTTCAAAAAGGAGGAAAATTTGATGTAAAATGGACTTACGAGAAGGGGTATGTCATCTCGCTGAAATATTGCACATGTATGCACATGTACAACACAACTTTTATAGGCATTAAATACATCGAATTGTATGCTAGCAAGCCGTCATTTGGGGAAAGCATTACTTCTCTCTCCCCTTTAGCTCGAAGAGAAATGTTGACATAACTCGTCGATAAAAGCTGTTGTTAGAACACTTATACACTTTAACGTCTAAGACTATGGACAGTGTGGAACTCGGTCAACAAAGAGATTTTGGCCGATTATCTAGAAAGTTTGAATTTATTAAAGCTGCTGAACTCACCATCTCATCTACCTTAAGAAAAAACAAGAGGAAATAGTCTTAATTGCTAGAACGCATTCCACTTTTAGTCCTAGAATTTATTCCGTTGGTTTATATAAATTATAATAATAACAATAATATGAACGCCCTAAAGGCAATTGAACTGTTAAAGCCGATGCAATGGAGCCATTAAAGGAAAGAGCGCTGCAATATGCCGATAGAAGATTTTTAAGTACCGCCATGCTCGATCATATATGGCGAACACCGTCACATCGTATTCAGTTGCCTGCATTCACCAATGAGTTCTCCGTTCTATTGTCGTTGGCTCCAAGCGACGACTTATGTCCAAACAACTTCGATATGTACGAATAACGTTGGCTTTCCCGAGCTTTGCCGATCTGTGTAAGCGACGTTGTCTTGTCTAAATAGCACTGATCTGTCGGAGCAGTGTTTACTTAGTTGAAGGACGTCCTATCAGTCTGAACAATGCTGCCCTTTTTGAGAAGTAGTTAACTTGTCGGACTAGCGCTCACCTATCCACCGGACTGAGCAGTTGTTCCCTTTTTGTAAAGACACCAAGAAATGATTTCTTTTCTAAACTATCTATCAAAAAACAAGTTGTTCTTTGGGCGCGGAATCTATTTGCTGTCAAAAAGGAAAGGCTGGCAATGAAAACTACTGTGAACAAACAGAGTTTAGTATGCCATGCTTGGAGAACAATAGTTCAAAGGTAAATTTCCAAATCTTAATCACAGACAGACTCACAGACAAACTTACAAACTATCAGATCAGCAGCGCAATTGCAATAGAGCATAGTACAAGCATATGTTCAAGCATATGTACAAGCTAAAGGACATGTGGATTTTGCAGTTCTTAGTAAAGATAGTCCCACACATATTGAAACTAACCACGTTGATCACAGAATTAACTAATGCATGCGGTCTTTACTTTTTCTAGGTGAAAATTCCTGCGTCAACAAAAAGTCAATCCTTATATCGTAGCAATAGCAATAGACCTCCTTCTAGGAAAAAGGCACGAGAAAAATTTCCTTAAGATGTGCAAATTGACAAAGGCTCCCGGGTTAAATATTCTTCTTCTTTCTTATTAATGCATTTATTGGGAGAGAATTGGTTCTATGAAAAACTATGCGAGAACAGAGCGGAAATTTGTTTGTCACGATATGCCTAATAATTGCAAACCCACAGATCTGTTTGAAAATGAAAGGAGTGACATGTAAGCACAGAAGTTAACGGTTATTGATTGAAAGCACTTTACTTACTTATTCCCTTCCCAATACGTTTTAGATAAGAAGATGGATTAGATATTTAGCATGAAAACTTTTAAAGGCTATTGTTCAAGTTTCAACGAGTAGTTGAACACTAATCCTTACTTATCTATTGCACAATCCCCCAATTATAAGAAAGTAACAAGTAATGTAATGAATTCATTAAACGCTTGAGTTTGTAAATTAATTGAATCTCTCCCCGCAAATATCGATCAAAACTAAATATTTAGTCAACTGCTCACCTAATGAGTTAATTAGCTCTCTGCATAAAGCAACCCATCTGATGATCTGACGTCTGATTTTTCACACTGCTTAACAACCTTCGAACTCCTACTTCCTATATATTTACGACCTTACATTTGCATGTTCTTTAGACTTCAGCTATGTTTTCGAATTTTCTTCCAATGTTTGACAGCAAGAGATCGTGACAAATAATAAGTATGTCAAAAATACAAGACATGCCGATGCGTAATCTTTACGAGGTTGACAAAATGAATGGCAAACTAACGGATGCAGGTAATTTTGAAATGTAAACGAAAGCACTTTTTGCAGATTAAAGAGGGAACTCCCGGTTTTATTTGATCTACTTACGACGCAACTGTTTGAAGTTAAATCTTTCGTTCATGCTTTCTTCAAATCCCCCTTTCCCGATTATCTAAAATTCAGAATGCTTAACTAACTCTGCTGCGGTTCGCGAGATCGAATATAAACCCTTCCATATTAATACTAAGTTTTTCTAACTCATCAGCCGAACGATCTTTTACTGTTCGTGTCGCTAGATATTGGAATGCCTTACCAGTCTGAAGTCTGAAAATCTTCGATGATTTCTTAAATGTGTTTAGAAGAAAGCTGATCGCAGATAATTACATTTGCAGCCATGCAGCTGGCTTATACATTCACTTATGTTATAGTTTCTTTTGGCACATGATATGTATCTATGTAACTAGGTAACAGACCTAGGGCTTTATAGTTACTAAATAAATGAATAAATGAAAAAATGAAATGAGGACTGAAAGAAGATGCTTAGAGTTTTCATCCTTGATAAGTTAAACTTGGCAAGGGACAGAAAATATAGGCTTTATGCCAAGCAATGAAGACACAAGAAAACTTCTGAGCTACACTCCACTCTCTCTCAAGCCCGTTAGGGAAGAATTAGTCCCCGTAGCAGTCGGTCCTTTCGAGAATATCTAAGCATTAAAAGTGTAAACTCGACTCATGGGAGCTTTTCACGCTGCCGCTGTCCTAAATACAACCGTTCCCTTCATTTATATCTGTTGGCTTTGCTGTATGCTTTTGTAACGGTGAGTCTCCTCACTTACCCTGAAACGGATATCCAGCAAAAAATGGCCGCATATTCAACGAGTTGGCACTGGTCATATCCATTTTGTTAAGGATTTTTTTCAAAATTTGCATAAATCTTGAGTTAAAGTAAATTAAATGATTGCACTTTTTCTTAAACGCTTTTGCATTTTCTTCGATTATTATTTAATTTATACTTTTCTTCATTTTTTATTTTTAATTTTATTTTAATTTTTACATTTCTTTTCACTTACTATCACTAAGAATAAACTACCGACGGATGTTGTTAAGGCATTTTGAATGAATCTTTCATGTTATTAGTTAAAGCTAAGTGTTAACGGTATTTGCAAATGAGGCGAAAGAAAAAAAAAAATGCAAAAAAATTTGAAACGCGCTTTTACAACAACACCCGACACTTGGCCAACAACTAAAGAGCGCGCGAGCATAAATTAATAAAAGTCGCGAGCAACAAGATCGGAATGCAAAACTGGTTATTAGCTCGCGCAACAAACAAGAAAAAAAAAAAAAAACAACAAGAAAAGAAAAGCAAACGCGTTTATTATTTATGAGACGGTGGAGAAAAGGAACGTTGCCCATTTGATTTAGAGCAACGCGGTCGTCTCTCTTTCGAACAAAGGGGCGTTCATTTGATATAAAAACCAGTTGGAGAGCTCAGCTGACGTTTCCGAAACAACAATGGCAACGATCAAAGCTGGGTTTAAAGGAAATAAAAACCAGATGCACAACGAGCTACTATAGGGTTTTGTAACTCACTGCTATGTCGCTCTCTCTCTCTCTCTCTCTCTCTCTTACACTTTCCCTCTATACCTCTAGTGTTATGCACGTTAAGTATTGTGATTTTATGTGATGTGTATGAAAATGCCTCCCTCTCTGTCTCTCTCTTTCTTCTTTTCCCATATATTGGATCATTTGCCTGGTTCGTGATTGGCTTGAATGAGGGAAAGGGTGTGTGGTTTTTTTTTTTTTACTTTTTCAATTTCATTTATTTTATTCGCTTTATATCGAAATTTTCATAAACAACCCAACTTAGAGCCGTTGAATATCAATAACACTACCACCACCATCGCCATCGCCACCCCGCCACCATCACTACTCTACCACCACCACCTCCACCACTACTGCCATTATAATCGTTAATCAACGTTGCCATTTCATTTAAGTATTCTGGACCAAAGTCGGCCAACAAACAAAACAACAAGAGCAACAACAACAATAGAATAGCAACAGCGTCAAGAACGATATAGCAGGCAACTATTTTTCTATTAATGATCAGCCTCAATGACTATGCTAACGAAGCAGCTGTCAGGAACTACTTTGTTGCTGCTGCTGTGACTGTTGCTTTAACATTTTGGTTGCCATGTTGCTATTGTGCATTTGACATTTTGTGCAAATGTATGACATTTGTATCGCTGGCAACCAATTAAACCGTGAAGGCTGGCTGGCTGCCGTTTGTTTGTTTGCTCGTTTGTTTATTCTTTTTCGGTGCGTACACACATGCACACACATTATATATGTATATGCGATGTCCTTCTTCTTTCTCTCCTCCATAGTTGTGACTCTCAATGTTGAATGCGAATGATAAAAGTAATGGTTAAGTATATTTCTGCACCCACGGTAGTAAGTATTTATACTTTTTTTCTTTCTTTTCTTTTTTTTTTTTTGCTCCTTCCATTAACTCGCATACATGCGAATGAACATATTCAAGGTAGATCGCTATTGTTTGTCATCACTTTTTGTGAGGGTTGTCTGTTCTACGTTGACACACTGCAATGACTTTAACTACTGTGTTCGGTATAGTGAATGCGGTCGAAAAATGTCGTTTTCTGCAGGGCTGATGACATTTTATGTTTTATGTGCTGAAAAATGATTGAAATTCTTTACAGTTGATTGGTTATTAGATTTTCTTGTTTACTTAGTTTATAAACGGAAGAGTTAAGGGGGGGGAAGCTCAATAACAAACGCACGTTTATATCTTGCAAGGCACAGAAATGTGTCTCCCATTCAAAGACACATCGTCATAACTTATTTATAAAGTCAGGCTTAAGTTCTTGGCGCCAAGGTTAGCATATGCCGACTAGCTTCCGTTTCAATATTCTTGTAAATAATTAAGAGTTTTAACAGTTCAGTTTCAGTATTATCCGTTGCATTTTTTATCGTCTTAAAGGATCGCTTAAATCTTCAAATTGATATGCAAAGGATGTTTCTATTGTTTGCTTAACGTCACCGACCGTTCAGAGGATGTCCTGTATTCGTGTAGTACGGTGATGGTGAGAAAGAAACGAGGAAAGAGCAAGAGATTGGGAGGTGACCGTAGCTCAGTGTTATGCCTTTACCGACTGAGCACTTACTACAGCTCCCTGATCAAAGTAAACTCTGCCGCACTTGAGATTTGAATCCGCGAACAGTGGCTTTGTTGTCGCGATTCTTAACTGCTCGGTTCGGAAATACGGAGACATTAACTTGATTTTTCGAAAGAAATCTTTACTTAAAGGTACTTAAAACAGGGTTTCCTCGAAGGTACGTCATTCAATCTGGGACTATCTTGAGCATATTTTAATTCTCAGTCGATTGATTGACTTTAAATTTAAAATTGATGGAGTTATAAAAACCTTTTCTAATGAAGGGAGTAAGCTTTTATTGGTTGTGTTGTTTTTTATCATGTGCCCTGATTATGCGCTGCAGCACTTTTCTTACAAGATATATTAAGCTTATGCAGAGAAGAACTTGAGATTGGTCAACATTTTATTATACCGACCGACCCAAAATAATTTTTTGAATCCGTTTAACTTTGCCCGTCCGTCTGGTGCCTATCTTTGTACTTTTGCGTTCGACCTCCATGTCGAATTTTTGAGATATTCTGACGAAATTTGTCGCATTCGCGTGTTTTCGTGCAAAGACGAGCTTTATTCAAAATTAGTTGGATCAGATGACTTTTTGATTATTCCCCCAATATGAACACCGGTTCGATTAGTCTCCTTATATAAACACCATTTCAGGAAAGTACTTACATGAAAAAAATTGCAGTTTTTAGTGTTTCCCTATAAAAACAGGGAGAAAATAGTGATTTGACATAGCAAATATAGGTGGAAAAGTTGATGCTAAATGGAAATATTTCGTGAACGAGATTTCCTAAAACGGTTCCTGCCAGAACTAAGCCTTTATATGACATAAATGTCTAACTTGTAATTCTTTATGATAGAAATTGACTCCTAATTAGTAATTTGACATAAAAATTAACTGCACGAAATTTGGCCAAACTACGTCTAGGGCGAGCGGCCCAAGAAAGCTACGTCTTCGCACTGCAATAAAGGCTAAATTTCTGGTACTTTATAACGGACATAATAGAAGTTTAATAAGATTTTTTGGCAAGAAAATTTAATCTACTAATTTTTGACCAAAATATGGCTCCCTCCTCTATAAGACCTATGGTCACTCTTCATTTAGATCTATTTATGCTCTCCATTTTATATGCGAGACCCGATAAGACCAGCCCGTCTGATAAGTAAGTTTCATCGGTTCGTTTATCCGCATAAGGATCATAGCACGAGTATTTCTTTAATGTAATCGTTTGTGAGATGTACAGCTATAGAATAAAAATTGAAAGCACCCCATTACTTCCGAACTAACTAGCGTATCAAAGACTCGTGTGTCTCTCCTTTTGCAGCCTCCATCCTTTTTAACCTTTTTAACTTGTTTAGTTCTTCATGGCACTACAGGAGACAAAAGATACTATCTCAGGTCGTAGACATTAATATATTACAAAGCTTACGCTTTGTCGAGTCGTCGAAGGGAGCTAGCACTAATGTATATTCTCAGCTCGATGACCAAGGAAACCTTAACATATTAACAAATTACAGGTTTTGCTTGAAATATTGGAATATATGTTCCCTTTAAATGCCAAGAAATTATAACTCCTTGACAACAGTGGTTTCGATCTCTCTGATCTGATTCAAATCGTTATCACCCTTCCTGGGAATATCCGTAGTATTACGCAAGTAGCTTGTAAGGAAAGTCATGATAACCACCACCATACTATATTCGTTGAGGGTCGTTTTAGAAAAACTAATAGCTATTCTTCTGTAATTAATATCTGCTTGGCGAGACAACAGCTAGAAAAACGTATTTTGCAAGCACAGACATCCGCAAAAGCCGCCGTGAGTAGCATAAAATCGTATTCCCCGGATCCTCTTTTCCCGTGCCATTTTTCGACACTGTGTTCCTGTGTTTCCTGATGACCTAGAAAGTTCTTCTTCCGTTAATGCATGGGAGAAAGGAGATACAAAGCCAGGCAATGTCTACCCTCAACGTTCGATCAGAAAAAATATCTGCTTATATAAATTGCGTCTTGCATTTTGCTGTTTAAAAATCTTTCAGTCAGATAATGAAAACTATTTAAATTTGATGGGATTTAGGAAAATTTAGAAAACTTATTATTCACTTCTCTATGTACATGTAAACGTAATCTTTGCTAATGACTAGTTTTCTCTACAATAACCGAATATTCGATTATTAATAGCGTATAGCTTTAATTACATTTTCTTTATGTTTATCTTTAGCAATGCATTATAGGAATAAGGAACACCTGGCTTTCGTACATATGGCAGATCCTCTTTACAGGATTCTATCGATAATTTCTTTTACAATAAATGTTCATAAACTAAACATTTTACCAAATGCCATCAAAGTTGAAAACTATTGAATATTGAGTGAAACGAATTAACCGTGAAGTTTACGCATATTACTGGCACAACAGAAAAAGTGCCAAAGCCATAGACACATAGATTTCCTACCGTAGGGTTTGCATGCACAAATAGAAGCCTAAAATGAGAGTTGAAATCATTTTCGTTCTTCAACAACAGTTGCTGCTCTTTTGGTAAATGAATAAATTTTACAATAAAGAAATATTTTTTCAAAAAACGAAATGAAAAATGCAAACATACTGATCAAGGAATCGAAAGAAAGAAAGCCAGAGATAGAGAGAGACAAGAGTCTGGAAATATCAAAAAAAAAAAAACGAAGAAAAAAGTGAATTCATTTCTTTCTCTTCTCTGCGGCCGTTGTTTGGACTTTAATTAAATAGTGTTTTTTAAAAATCTCTCATTTTTCGTTTAACGAACCGTTATGTAACGGTTTATGTCCAAGTGATTTTTTAACTACAACACAACTTTTAGTCTTGACACCATGTTTAATATGCGGGATATCCTGCACTTTTTTTGCAGCAGAACTAAAATCATAACGCTTTTCGATTTGCTTGTTATAACTATTGTCCGAACGCTTGCGGTTTCTTATGACATTTTCTTAATTATATGGTAATCGATCAGGCATGAAATTAAACGAACAACCATAAATTTATATAGCACTTGTATCCAAAATACCGGAAGTTGTTGAATATTTAAAAAAAAATAAAAAGAGGAAACAAATTCAATGAGTGAGTGACTTGGATTAACCAAAATAAATTTTTTATAGTAAAATGATTTTCAAATAATTTTGTTTAATTTATCACACCAAACATATATATATATAAAATATATACATTATATTGTTATATGTATTATATGTATATATATATATTAAAGAACACATGTATTAAGATGTCGAATATATACTGAGCTTTGGACTGGAAATGTTCTTAGATAACTTCATATACTTTTTAAATCCCGCTTGTATCCTTCATCGTGATTTGGGTATAACTAAAGTTATCTTCGCTATTAGGTTCGCTTAGTAAGCAAACTAAATAATGAATGGACGGAAGTAAATTTATATGAATATTCGAGAAGCTTATTAAGTGTACTAGAAAAATGAAAATATTTTGGCAACATTTTTTCGTAATTACCTACTACGACGTACAACTACTACGTACGTGCCTAAAAAGAGGAGGTTTTTCGAAAATTTTTTTTTGGATGGAAGGCTAGGCACCGGAGTAATAACATTTAAGGAGATTCTTAAGCATAGCTTTAAGTACTAGAAAAAAAATATATTTTTAAAAAATGTTTACAAATGCAACACCGGAGCTATTCCAGGTTCACTTTAAATATTTGAAAATACAAAAAAGAAATCCTTCAATCTATATCCCTATTTCTAGAGAATCACTCTTCCGCAGCGTATGTGAAAGACCGCTCGGCAAACTTGATTCAATGCTATATGAGTGGATGACTTCATCCACATCGAAACTTTAATAATTTGTAGAATTCCAAGTCAGACCATCAATGAAATTGTACACAGCAGTTTCAGTCGCTATGTCCAGCTGCATGCACTATCTCGTAACTTTCCCACGTACGTATACCTTATAACGTAAAAACGCTTTTAATTTGCAAACAAAATAATGGAAAATTAACACAATATATAAAATTTCACTGAAGTGAAGATAGCCCACCAAGATAACCCAAATTTTTACGGTTCGTGTCTTCGCTAAATTATTTTTCTATTCCGAAATAAGCAACGCACATGTAAAATAAGTATTAAAATTGAATATTCTCAGCAAACGCGAATGTGTACAACAAACTAAGCCTCTAATTATGAACACAAAAGCAAAAAAGCTAAGTTATTGCCATTAAATGTCATGCAAAAGTGCAGTACAAATACTAGAAGAATGCGATGTCCAAATTGTGTTATAACTATTTTCAGAGACACTGCCCGCCTACAGATTTTTGATATGTCTTAACGGACGCTAAAACCTAACGGTCAGAAAAACCTAATTTCATTACCCTGGTCCGGGTACGTCACCTCGAAATTCGCAAAAACCGGGCCTCTCCATGTTCACAAGACCCCAAAGGCGAAATGTTGCAATAGTGTAGGTAGAGTGGGTTCACACACTTCACATCAGTAAAATTCCTGATTTTAAGCGAAGAAATTATGACGTTTTTACGCAGGTAATGATATCCAATTAACATATTATTGGATGGATCTGCTTTTATTTGCTTCTATTTGGCTCACAGGCATTTTTTTCAGGGGATTTGCAGAAATGGTCGAAATTTTAAGGAACAAGTTTTTTGGAGGTAATGCACGCCCACTAGATGGTTCAACGCCTCTATTAGGGCAACAACAAAAAATTGAGTTCCTGAAAAATGCACAGCAATTCCTGAAAGGTCACAGTATAAGCAGTTTTGCGATTAAAGGAAAAGTAGTCGAATAATAATATTTGAGGATATTATTAAGCATATACAGATACCTTGAAGTTGAAAATAGAATTCATAACAAACTACAAAAACTTCTTTTCTTTAATATCTAGGTAGAGACGTAATAAAAGCTTCGGTGTCATTCTCTACCTCGTATCTATTTGCAGGTTACTTGAAGGTTACTTGAAGCTATATGAACATATTTTTCTGGGAAATGCTTTTAAATGAACATACATACAAACACTTTGCAAAGATGCCCGTTAGTGTATTAGAGAAGGTAGCAATCAATAGGCAAGATATTAAGCTGCAACTTCCCAGCTGCAATTCATTTCGCACAAGTACCCCTGTCGTAAAGTTTTGCAAGGAAAACATATTTTGCAGATAATGAACTTTTTTCCACGTGTTCTCGAATTATCAAAGCACTAAGCAAAATGAAAAGTTTGACTTTTTGAGAGAACACTGCGATAAGCCGCATAACTGATCAAAATTTGAAGCAAAGAAAAAAATACATAGGTAGGATTTCTTAGAAATATTGAAACACTCTTTTGTTAAAAAAAAAAATTTTAATTAAATTATCGAAAAGCCCTTACACACTGCCCTTGAGAATGTTGGTTTTAAGAGACTGCAAAGAAGTCGTATGGAAAACATGAAAGTTGTTTGAGTTACGCTTCTTGTCATTTTGAGAAGTCGTGCGTGGCGGAATACGCGTCTAAAGTTTCAAGTGTTCGTATGCTGCCATATAATTATGTTTAAAAAATCAAATTTTTCCACGCCCACAATTGTCTTTTTATGTTTACCTTGATGAAAGAAATGATCTTCTGAAAAAATGTACAGTGACTTACCTCCTAAAAAGGGCATTTCCTGATCAATAATCAAGAAAACCTAGAAATTATTGCAACCGTGGGCGAATCCATGGACGAAACCAGTGTAAATATTAAAAGTAACTTTGCAGCCTACAATAGACGCCTTCCATTTTTGCAAGATGATTTCTTAGCTATTTAAAGATCCGAGCTTGCAGTGAAACCTTAAATCGATGCAAAGTTCGCAAAAGCTTGTAAGATTTAGTAGCGGAAAGTAGTGAATGTGTTTCGTTTGATTTACGGATTATGCAAAGTTTTAAAATAGTTAGTCAAAGTTAATAGCCTATAGGCAAAACGTGCGTCTTAAAGAGAACTGATTTGATGATAAATCAAATTGCAAATAGAAGTAGAAATTGCTTGAAAATCTGGTAATAATATCTACACTGAGTAAGTTTTATGAGTATAAAGTTATAACAAGAACGGTAAGGAATATTGAAGTTTATCCCTCCCAATAAAGTCGGCAAGTCAATAATGCTTCTTATTAACTTATATAAGGAAACCTGATAAATTCAATACGAGAATCGTATGCTTCTTTAGTGAAGGTAAAGTTAGGCAAAGGAGCTAAGCAGAGGAGGCAAAGAGGTTGACGCGTCTCATAACAAATTCCTAAAGGTGAAAAGCAGCAACTGCTTGTGAACGGTTTCTTTATTGAATCGACACAGCGCCTATAGGAGGCAGACTTTTCTACAGGACATATTCGCATACTAAAGTCATGTCGAGTTCAAGTATCCCCTTTCCGTAAACTGTGAATCGTCGGGAAACGTTTCCAAGGCGGCAAATAGTATTATTAGACATTTAATTCTCGTTTCTGGCTTAGCATAAGTGACTTGCAACGAGCAATTTAGGATTAGTTTGTGATGAGAAATGTAAAGAGTAGAGGTTTTTCAAAAAACACAAGAAAAAACGCTTATGGTTTTTTATGATGATTTTTTATGCAATAACTTTAAAGACTTTGATGATGATAATAAGGAGTTAGTAATATTAGATGCGCTCACAAAAAGCTGTAGTTGAATCAAAGTTTTGCAGACAACGTTTCCACTTGTTTTCTCTCTTTAGATCTATTGTGCGAATACTGATTAAAGAGGATGTAGGAAGAAGTACTCATTAGAAAGAAAGAAAGAAAGAGAGAGAGAGAGAGAGAGAGAGAGAGAGAGAGATAGAGATGGAGAGGGAGATGGAGGAGGAAAATATAGCCTATCGTTGTTTATTTGTTCTCAAAGACGGCTGTCGCACTTGCCTGGTTGTCTCCTATCATTTTCATTAAGTCGTTCAGTAAGTTCGTCTACAATTGATGAGAAACTGAACGCTATTTTAGTGTTTTAATCACACATGTTCAGTTATCACATATGTGTGATTGCGTTATCGTTAGCGTATAGTGTAGGCAAGGACGTGATAAGTTTCTTATGGCAGCATACGTCCTGTATTGTAATTACACAATGCGATGCGGTGATCATGACGTGTGACGTATTCTGTAGTAAATATTGTAAATTGATATGGAAGCAAACCTTTTCAAATCCCTGCTTGGTTGTAGGCAGTTAAGATCGTAAATTCCCTTGGCGGGATTCAATTTTTCACCGAAAATTTTTGAAAACTAGTAGCGAGAAATTAACGGTTTTTCAGTTAATTTCATTCACATCAACATGAAATCGAACAAGTTCATGTTAACCACAAGACGAATGAGTCTCTTGAGAGAGCTGACGAAAATACTAGTCCTTCGTCGTAGTATAAACAAATATTTCTTTCTTCTAATAAGAGCGTTGTGCTCTCCAAGAGGTCAAGAATTACTGGGATATAAATCTTATGAAAATTCTGATTAAATCTCTCGAGATATTAAACAAACAATTGCTTTTGTGTGTAGCAGCTAATGTAAGAAAAACTAAGCCCTTGAGGGAAACATGAATAAATTTATGACATCGAATATGCGAATCTATACACAAGTGTGAAATTTACGAAGAAAATGAGAAAGAAAAAAATATTGTAAAACTTTTCTTCTCTGCTAAAGGTTGTACCGTTCAGTAGTCGTAAAATCGATTGTAAAACAGATGTTGAGATATACTCAAGAGTTGACTAACGTCGTTAGAACCATATTCTTCGAAATTGTTGTCAAAGTGTTAGAATTTGTTGATTTTTTTATGATATATTTTATTAACAGTGCGACTTTTACTTTATCGTTTTACGATTTTTACGACTGGCCATCGTACGGATATACAGTAATTAGTTTTTTGTTATTTTGAAAATTAATTTACAACACTTTTAAGAACTTCTCACGATTTAACAAAATATAATAGCGAAAAAAGGAAAGGACAATAAAAAAAAACAAAAACAAAAACAATAATAACAATAATAATAAAACTTTCTTTGTCGGTTTTCGTTATAGAAAATGATAGATAATATATATGATTTTATGAATTGATTGTTTTCGATTTCCTTACGATTTTCATCGATCGTTATTAACAGATTATCTGTGACTCTTTTCACATTTCGTACTTTAATGATGGAATAGTATTTGTTTAACAAATTATTACAACAATTACCTTACTATCCTTACTGTCTTGGTTTATTGCCTTTTAATATCTCAAAAACTTTTTAATTAACTAATTGTTGGAAAGTAGTTTTGAATGACTAAACGCTAAATTCTTTAACTGCATCAGAACTTATCTCGAATTTTAGGCCTGCTTTGGACGCTTCATCCATCTCAGCGAACTTTCTTTGACTTCAATGCAATCAAAGCGATCATCTCGAACTAGTTAGTACAGATCCATCTGCCTAGTCAGGACAAACTAGTTCCTATCAAAAAACCATGAAAATTATTTGATCATTACGTGCGGAATACTTAAGTTGTCCGTTTTAATCGTTCTCGGTACTGTACTGTAGCTCCTGTTTTTCATTCTTTAACGTGAAATGTACCATGTGGTGTACTTGCCGTCGAAAACACTACCGGCACCTTTATATAGATTGGACTACTTTGGCTTCAGAACCTTTTTGCTTGCATGGGGGCAACTTGTTTATATAACTAAGACATTTGCTCCTCTTCCTACCCAAGACTATCTTCCATGTCTGAATGCCGGTAATGTTGATTTGCTTCTTTTTTTCACACATGAAGCTCGAGCGTACTGGAAGGTATCGCGCGAGTCAATTCTATAATAGTCATTTCTGCACCAGGAAAGAATGGGGATGAGTTCATTTTGCGGATCACTTAAAACACCCAAAGGAAAATGTCAGAGACCCTCGAAAATTTATTTATTTATGATTAGTGTCGAATTCTCAATCAATGTAAGCTTTTTCGTCTTTCCACGTGTCTGTGTATTTGCCCGTACGTCTGTACGTTTTTCTGTCTGTGTAATGTATGCGGCAAACAGTTTTTTGGTCACTACTTTGGAAACTTTTGTAAGAAGATTGCTCTTAAACATGGGGCCAGATCGGTCGAAGAAACCACCTACATACGCACCATAACTTGGTATTTACTGTTTCTTTTTTGTGCATTACTCATAAATTACTCATCGGAAAATGGTGGTAAAAGCATAAAAATAAAGAAAAATGAGTGTGGAAGTTGCGTATTCTCACAAGAATATAATTTTAAATGTATATAATATTTTCGAACAGAGTTATTATCCTACTGTCGTACAACTGTACGACCCTACTTAAAGGTAGAGGTAAAAAAAAAGAATTAATGCACTCAAGCATCCACTGAATACTATTGAAACAATAACAAAGTGATGGCAAACACTAAACAAAAATAGAAAATAACAGCATAAATAAAAAAAGAAATCATTCTTGATGTTATAAAAAATTAAAAAAAAATTCGTTGTTACTTACCATATAGCATATGTATATGTTTTAAAGGACGCTAAAACCTATCAGAAACCTTCACTTAATTATTATGTCTAGGCTTTATCACCGTCAAAATAGCCTCAAATATGGTATCCCCATATATATAAGGCACTAAATTAAGTGTAAGGGTATAGGTAGGCCCCTCTTCACACTTTTCCATAATTTTTTTGCGTAATTTTCAGATACTTTTAGGAGCGTTCTAATGAAGAGAAAAAAATATACCGTAGCGGTATAAAAACTACATTTATGCGTTGACAGCCAAAAAATTGATTTTATAAAAGGAAAACTTATATTAAATAGTACTTCAAGATTTTTTTGACTTAAAATAAAGTTATAAGTAAAAAATACACTTTAATTCCTTAAAAATATAAAAAAGTCTACATATAGTGCCACTAAAAGGTTCGAAAAAGGACATCTTCAGTTAACGGTATTTAGTTTTTGCACATGTTTTCACGCATTTAAATAATAGTTCATTGTTTAAAGCGAATTTCTTTACTTCTTTTCCTTAAAATGTCACAAAATATACTAAAACCCAAAGCAATTTCTTAAGAAGCTAGAAATATGATTAGTGGGGAGAAGAAATGGGGGGAATAGCCATAAAAAACTACAATAACACAAATACCCCAGAAAATAAGCGCCAATCAAGCCAACCAAACAAACTTACATGGCGCGAAAAACGATATGTTGTCGGAATTATAACAAATGAATTCAAAAATAGTGCCGTTGATGTTGCAAAAGAGCTAGAAAAATATAAGCAAATTAATACTCAATCTGAAATCGGTCGAGATGTTTCAAGAACAAATAGTTTTCATAGTCGCATTCCAGGAGAAGGACCATATATAAAAGCCATTTATATGGGGAGGAGGGGGGGGGTATATTTGGGGGATTTTAACGGCAATAGGGCTTAGCCATAGTTGTGAAATTAAATTTTCCCGACATGTTTTCAAACATTCATTCAAATTTTTTATAATTAATTTAGTATCTTATAAATGCGGGAAGGGCATGTTTGGGGCCTGGACATAGTAATCAAATTAGCTTTTTCTGATAGGCTTCAACATTTTTCAGATCGCCTCTAAAATCTAGCGTTACGTAATGCCTCTAAAAGTTGAAAGTGCAACTCGATGTTCACATTGCATTCTTTCAGTGTTGTAGTACGGTAACTAATTATACATGACAGTTAGCAGCGATAACTTAGCCCTCATGGTTTTGTGATCGTAATTAAAGACTTAGTTTCTTTTCTAATTTTTTCTTCTTCTTTCCTAATATTTAATACTTCGTTCATTTGTTTTTTTTACTCCGCGATAAACTTAACATAGCAAAGACATTTTTAGCGAAGGCATGCACTTTACAAATGTGGGTTACCTTGGTTGGCTTGACTTCACAGTTTTTAAAATCGATGATTCAAAATTTTCAATTCTACATCACCAGCTTGTTTTACTATAGTCGTGCTTGTTTTACTAACTCGTACTGAGTTCAAAACAAATTCTTTCTCTTCGAGAAAGCTTGAGGTGCAGAACTTTTAAGTGCTATAAACCTTCAAGTCATCTTATAGCAAACAATATTGCCTTTAATATTTGAAAATATTAGAGCAATGCTTAGGGTGTCATAAACCTACGAAACATGATATATTTCATAATCCAACAAATACTCTCTCACCGAATTCCATTCAGAAACTTGCATATTTCATGTTGTATCGCGCTATTTAAAAATGCGTTTAACTTATTTCTGTTATTCTTCGTTTAACTTTTACGATTATAGTTATTGTCCGGAAACATATTAAATCATTTGAAAAAAGAAAAAAGTGAAGAACGACAACAAAACGCAAGAACGCACAGGCAGATCACTGATTTGTTTTTTTTTTTTCTCTTCTGTATTATACTCAAAGTACTGCATTTAATTCGTCGAGGGAAGGAAAAAAAGCTGATGCACGGTCATAAATCTACATATGCAATTCTTATGATGAAGTAGAGGAAGAAGGAAACACCGCGCTAAAGAACTCAAAAATCCTCCTCACGCATTTGCATAGGACGGCATTGCTGCAGCAGAAGAGTATTAAGGAAAAGAAAAACAAAGCTGACAACTTTCGATCGACAAGAAAAGACAGCAAATTACTCAACACAACAACAAAGCAACAAAAAGCATACGCACAAGTCAGCGTATGCGTAAGAATTTATGTGGATACGTGAGTGTAAAACAAGTTGTCTTTAAATGAAAACAAAAAGAACAACAACAACAGCAACAACAACAACGACAAATTCAATGTTTAACAAATTGTGGCAAATAATATCAAATATTGTAAACATCACGGGCAAAGTAAAAGTGTTCAGTGTGTGGAATGAGGGAAAGAAAGACAAAAAACCGATCAGATTTTCTTAATTAACTAAGAAGTAAGCAGTGGTTAAAAGAGCGTCTTCGAGATCTGAACAAAAAGAGTAAAAATCGAAATTTAAACTTTACCTTCATACATACATGCATGGAGTCAAAATTTAATTCAACTCCGACTTTTCATTAAAGTAAAAAAGGAGTAGAGCTTCTCGTCTTCTATGCAAACCGTTCGCGAGAACGTTCTGCATTTTGCATATTTTTCTTTTGAAATATCAACGTGATAGGTGTCTAGAGACATGCTGTCTGACAGTTGCAAATATGAGGAGATTCCCGGTATGTGCTCCCAGCATGTGTGTATGTTACGTTTGCAAGAACAAACTTATATTATAACAAAAAATTTTTTTCTTTTTTATAACTTTTTCGGATACGTAAAATACAAAAAAAAAAAAAAAAAAAAAAAAAAAAGAAAAAGATTTACTAAAAGACAATATATTTCGCATTTTAGTTTATTTATGAGTTGTCGGCAACGACAACGTGTTCTTTATATCGCTCCCTAAAACACGCGCGCGTATTTACGATATATTTCTTATATGTAGCCTGGCATTACAGTCAATCAGACAGTCAGTCACATGGAGCAGGCAGGAGTTACGTGTTGTCATTGTAATATGCTCTATCTCTCTCTCTCTCTTTCTCTCTCTTTGTTTCCTCATTTTAATTTTCACAAAAATGATGATTTGCGCATAAAAAGTGTTTGCATACGAAATAAGTTGAAATTTGCGCGCTTAGTGGGAACCGACCGGCTGACGTAGCGTTTGGGAATTGTTGCCTCATAAAAATGTCTAGAAAATACCTTGAGTCCGTCAAGCGGGGCAATTAAAATTGAACTTTTATGTTACAATGACATACAGCACACCACAAGTTAGCCAGTTAAGCAACGACAACAACTGCAATCATGCACTCCTATCCATAACCCATCATTCAACGACGCCAAATACCAAACAAATCTCGCAGTGCACTATATGATCATTCGTATTTACCGATTTGCCTGCTCTCCGATTGTTGTCTTGTTGTTCTTGCTGGCGTTGTTGTTTTTGTTGTTGCTATATGCAGTTGGTGCTGCTGTTGCTGTTCGTTGTTGCAAAAAAGATCAAAGAATCTTTACCGCCTCGACCTCTTATTTTTGTCCATCGAAGGGGCGAATTTAAGGAAAAGGTTTTGTTGTGTGATGTTTTTGGACAAAGCTTTATTGACTGCTTTGCATGCTTAATTTACCTCAATGACCATTCAAGATTTTTCATTTTATTTTTTATTATTTCTTATTTTCTAACACATCATCGTCATCATCAGCCACATCATACACAGCTTAACTCATTCTTCATGTCATCTCCTACGATCACTAAAAGCATTTTTTTTTTTTTTTTAATGGAAATAAACATTTTCGCCTTTCTTTTGCCATTTTCCCAAAGTTGTTTTCAACTTAATTGCAAATAAATGAAGTTTGTTTTCATTTTTATATTTCTCTTTTCTCTTTTTCAAGTTTACCGAATATTACAAAAATTGTAAGGTTGGCAAGAGAGTACAACAATTTGATCTTACTTTTATATAAATTCCTTTCTTTATATAAACGTGAAAATTTTAATTAATTCTCTTAATATTCTCTCAGTAACTTCTTATATTAGAAAGTGTCTTCTCTTCTCGGGGAAAGTCAATTCTTTAGTACAGTCTTCACTTTTGACTTTGTTTTCAGTGTAGATGGAAAACCAGTGTAGTTGATCGGCATGAAACCCTTATTTAACTCAGTCAAGTCCATACGTCTATCTCTTTTTGGGTAAGTGATATTTCGAAAGCGCGTCAAGCAACAGCCGAAGATAGAGATTGGAAGAAGGCTTATGCCTGAAAGATTGATTGTCTGTCCTTGTAGTAGAAAGTAATTTATTTGTGATTTGCTTTACTTGGCTTTATCTACCTTTTTGGTCTCAGTGTATGTAGCCATGTAATTGTAGAACGTTTTTGAAAACAATCAACCAATTAGGTGGCTAGGTGATCAGCTGTTCAGGGAAGAACTCAGTGCACTTATAAGGCCTTAATTCGTGACCTTATATAAGCAGTTTTTGATTCAAAGAAATCCACAATTCGATCTGTTCAACCAATTCAAAAATTGTTGGCGTTACGTTGTAGACCAAAGTACAGTATCGTTGGCAGTCTTTGGGCTTGAAGCACTTGTAAAACAAGTGATGTTATTGGTTCTAATTCGAAGAACATTTCGAAGACAGCAATTGAATTTCTATCACTGATCGGACATAGCGGCACAAGATAGCCAATTTAACCTTTGGTTAACTAACCGTTTTGCCGACCGATGTAATCATCCAGAACTGAGTATTAGGTCTAAATGACAGCAATATCGGGCTGTAAAGAGCAGTATCTGGAATTGAAAAAAAAGTTCAAGTAAAAAATACCTTTATGTACGACCACGGCAATGGTACAATAGGTGCGGTTGAGTCTAAACAGGTGAGTTCGAATGAGTTTAAAAGATCGATTGGCAACACCATGAGTTGCGAAGTCGGATTTGCTTTTGTCGCTTTTTTTGGTTGTCGGCAAGAGAAAACGTGTGCTCGAACTGGCGAGATGTAAGGAAAAACATTTTGAATAAAATATAAATTATAAAAGCGAAATATGAGTCTGGTAAAATTAGTAATAGAGATATAAAATAGTAGTCCGGATGAAAAACAAACAAGTCAAGTAAGTTAAGTAAGTAAGTAAGTTTGGTAATGTTGCGCTAAAAGATAATCCCTTTGGATGAGTGTTTAGTCAGTGAAATTACGGTGCTACAGCAAGTAAAAACTTTATAAAAGGAATAAATTGAATAAGAAAAAGGGACAAGGGAATGTCTAAGTGAATAGGACATCAATTAGGATCTCATGCATCCCCTTTTCTGTAGTTGTGTGCGGTCCAAGAAAACAAATTTCATAAGCCCGCTGAGGATACTCCATCCCTACGTTGATAGGACATCCGCAACTTGGGTAAAACTATGTAAACTAGCGAACGTCTAAAAAGTGACACATGTTCATTTACTTTCCTACAAAATTAAACGACTTTGCCGAGATGTGCAATTTGCAAAATCAACGCAAAATAAACATAATTTAGCAAAATTTCTTAAGCGAAGACGGGGGATGCGCCACAACCATATGCTCTGCGGAAACTTTCCATTTCTTTCTTCAAGTATAACTTTGATCTGCTCATTCTACTCAGCTCGACTTTATTTAGTGGGACATATTCGTAATCTTTAAGTAAAAAATCTTCGAAATAAGATTTTTCGTATCACATGGTAAGCGTCAGCACGTTCATTAACCCTATGAAAATAAAATAAATAAAAACATGGTCCTCCGCTGTGACTGGTTCCTTTTGCACTCGAGTTGTCGACGACTGTATGTTAAAAAAATAGGAAAGAAGTAAAATTTCAATGCTCTATAATATTAGACGGACGTCGCCAAATTTTTTCTATAGGTATGGGGATTGCAGGATTACCGATTGGAAATTGTTACCATTGTAGCGTTGTAGCGGACTATAAGTAATGAGCAGAAGTCACAATTTTTTTTTTTTAGGGTTTTCGAAAACACGTATCCATTCAACTTGTACTGTAAACATCTTCTCAGACTAATTCGGGCCATTTCCTGTATTACATTGCAAGCAAGAAATTACAATTTTTTCCCAAATATGAAGCCGACATTTTAATTTTTGGGATCCGAGAATGTTTACTACGGATATTACACAGGTAGATAAACGGACGCATAGACGGATATATGAACGAGCTTAAATCGATTCATAATTTCATATTGATCGAGTTTATGTATAAACTTTCCTGAGTCTCTGAAGCTTCCTTCTTGATCTTGCAAACATTTGCAAAAAATGATTATACCGCCGTGCTTCAGTGATGGATTTAAAATAAAAAGTTATTCACTCTAAAATTTAAAAAGAATTTTGTTAAGATAATTATAACCACGTCCATAAATTTGACCGCCGTAAACACCTTTTTGCCAGCTCAACACGCATTTAGTCAAAAAAAAAGAGAAAACAAACAAACAAAAAAAATGATCGTAACTTAAGGTTGAAATGAATTAAAACCTAATTAATTTAACACTTTCGCCTCCATTCATCTCATCGTCCATCTCCTTAATAAAAATAAAATGAAGTTTCTTACGATTTGTTTTCAAAGACCAGTAGCTATATAAAGCACATAAAGATTAGCATAAAACTTTATTGTTTAGTCAAAAAAATTATTGTTAAAAATAACGCCTCGAAGGCAAAAATCATAAAACGAAACCACAAAACAAGATGAATCGATTTTTCTTCTTCTTCTCGATTTCATATTTTTTGACGCTATTGTAAACTGGTTTGTCTTGATGTGTGAAACTTCTTCTACTATTTGTGGTTAACATTTGCAAAGCACTTGCGTTATATGCACGAGTGCTACTAGAGTTTAGAGCATTATGCTGAAATGTCATAATTTATGAGTGATTGCCTTAAATAATACAAACAATTTTTTAGAAAAACCAACTGATGTTGTGCACGCTATTCCCAAAGCTACTCGCATTGTGCACTTTGAAGTTAAGGTGAATAGAAAGGAATAGAAAGGCGCATGTACGTACATACGTACGTACACACATGTACATAAGAATATTAGAATTGATCTTTATTACCCATCAAAAGAGAATCAATTCATAGTCGATTTAGAAAAATTTTGTTTAGAAAAGCAAATTGGAGCTCAATTCACCAAGAAACTAATCCTTCTCACGCTTGGCCAAAATAATGATCAATTGTGAAGCTTTTCCCTTAGCGTCCTAGATTTTTCTTTTCGATAACTTTTCGATCTGCGTCTACGACTAGAAGCAAACGTTTGTAGCGTGTTTTTTTAAAACGATAAAATACTGTCAGTGCGTCCTGAATTTCCTCACTAAAAGAACACTTGATAAAATGTCATCTGTGTCTGCTTAAATACGTTCTTCAGTCGGTGCAATAATCGGTAAAGTAAATATACGCGCGACAGGATACGTACTCAATATAGTTTCTCTCTATCACCTAATGAAGTTCTACTCTGGGTTTGAAAATCCTCCATACTTTTGCCTCTTTACTAAGTATTTTGCTTAAAATATCACGTCAGGAGAGTTTTGTTTAAGAAACTATCACTGCTTAATATGCAGGATGGAGTCTATGTAGAGCGATTCGCATATCATACACATAAAATCAATAAAAGGAGAGAGAGAGAGAGATGGGCATAGCTAAATGGACACATTAGGATGGTCACTGCTTTGCTTCATTAATACTCCTCTTGATAAATTTGCTACAAACACATAGGATTTACAAGAAAATCTATCAATTCTTTTTCACTTACTGTATGCGGTCGAGATCTAAGATTAATCATGCGTTCAACTTTGCTTGCAAAAAGTGTCTTATGGTGAATCTAAGAGATTAGTAAAAAGGAATGTTTGGATAAAAATTACGAAAGATAAACATTTTAGTAAAAGCGATTGAAGGGATGAAGTCTTCATTTAATTTATCTGAAACTAAGTAATATTAACGTTAGCCACACATAAACACATGGGTAGATAAATGGCAAACAGAATAGGATAGAGAGATGAAAAGACTTGCAAACAATTAAATAGAAAGCTAACTGAACAGATGAAAAAAGTGCACTGACTGAGATCAAAGAATTTGGTGATGATTTGGTTACAAAAAAAAAAGGAAAAAATCAATATATCCCCAGTTTCCGATGAAAAGCACAAGCATGATGAAAAATATATAATAAGTACGAGCTGGGTTCCTGTCCCCTCACCGTGATTTGAAAAAAAGGAGAACAACTAAATTTTCATACTCTATTCATACTCTGGGCGGGCGCGAACGATTTTTTCAACTTTCAGAAGAAAAGTGAAAATTTGTACGGTGTATGTGTTACGAGTAACGAACAACAAATACGGAAAGCAAAGGTGTTCGTAGCCTTTATTGTATAGAATGTGGACGTTGTAGACGTGTTCTTTGAAAGTTACGAGGGGATATCCAAGCCGTCATAGGTGCGCATTGGTGTGGCTCAGCGCCCTCCGCTCTTCGCCGTTTTTTTTTTGAATGATTTCTTCAAAATGTTTAATTTAGCCTTGTGTCAGGCCTACGCATTTGCTGATGACTTGCGGATTTCATTTGCTGAGAGTGCAGATAATTTGGAAGGATATCAACCTAACATTGACTACCGTTTGGACATTTCCCGTTAAGTGGATGCGAATGAACTTGAGGTGAATTGTGGTAAAACATTTGCGATAATGTGTCGACCCCCCAATGTACATCTGAGTCTTGCTTAAGAGTAGATGGAGCCAATGTTGAAATTGTAAATACCTTGCAATATATGGGGCTGATTATCGATAATAAGTTACATTTTGATGCACACATAAAATGCCTGTGCTCTCGGGTCAATTTCCTACTTACAAAGTTTTATTCCTTTAATGCCTGTATGTCCATGCAAGTCAAGATTAGAGTGGTCAAAGCTTTAGTTATGCTACTTATAATTTGTGCCCTACAAGCTTATAGTTCCACTAATTCTTCAAACCAAACTATTATGTTATCGTTTAGCAAGATATATAGATATTGAGGCGATATGACCATATCTCAGGTTATGTTCTACGCTTACTATGTTGTTTTTTCGTTAATTTTATTAAAGCTAGACTTCTCCTTAAACCCTATGACATTATCCTGCGGCAGTAGTCGAAAGAGTTGTTTAATTTCTTCTATAAGAGCTTCGAGTTCCCTGCCTAGGAAGCTGCAACAATTCACATGCTCTTATCTCACCTACACGGTTTAGGCTTTTATCCTCCGCCGCTAATAATGAGATTGTTATGCAGAATCGTCGAAACACTATTACAGAAGGGACTGAAGATGTCGGCATATCGGTTGATTCACGGCAGGCAACTTTGGGCATGCAACGTCACCCGTCATTGCTTATTTGTCAGTTTTTGGGCAAAAACAACACCGTAGCCATGCCTCAGCCACCGTTTTCACAGGACTGGGCCGTCTGCGACTTTTCTGTTCCCAAAACTGAAAAGACCCGTAAAGGGATAAAGTTTTGGCACCAGTAAGAGCTCAAGGCCGTACGAAAGGCGCGGATATCAGCAGTGCTTCAAGGATTGGAAAGAGCGCTGACACAAATCTGTTATCTCTAAGGAGAATTTCTTTGAAGAGAACAAAAGAGATGTTAGTGGATAAATAAGTATTTTTCAAAAACAAAAAAGTCACCTTTTTTTTTGAACACTACTCGTATACTCGTGGAAGTTATGGCGTAGCAGAAAAACGACACCAAATCAAATTTGCCTGCAAATCAACAAAGCAAAACAATGACCAAAACTTAACCGTAAACTCTCATCTGATATTGAGAAAAGCGACAACGACGTCTACTTTCGATTAAGCGATCATACTACCTTTCATTTACAAATTTCTGGATCACTTCCTCGAATTTATTTACGAAAAGCAAATTAAAGTATCTCGTAAAGCAATTAAGAACATTACAGTCGCCCAAAGCCGACAATTAGATACCCTGCACCACTTCGCCTAGCACCTACGCGGTTGTTTTGGTTAAAAAACAGGAAAAATTCTACATTGTTTTTATACATTGGAGGATTCCCCGAACATCACGTTACGCGATCTGAAACTTTGTAAAAATTTCATCAATTTTCAGTTTCCGTCATAAAGAACTGGATAGTGGACATTCTCTCCTTCTCTCTATCAGAGCCAGCTTTCCATGATAATTCATTCATATGTAGGGGTCTACAAAATAGACCTATATGGTCCAAATTCCCTACTATAAATTTTTGTGTTAAGTTGCTATTCTATACCAATTTTTATCATAAAATATTAAAAATAAAATTTTTTCCTAAAAGGTTCATTACTGGTGAGAAAGCTTGCATGAAGTAGGGAAAAAGGCCAATATGGTTCGAACTTGGTTCACATAGTTTTTATATCAAATTACTATCATGTATAGAATTTCATCATAAAACATTAACAATTAGGCATTTTTGGCCCATGAGAATTCTTATATGCGGTGATATTGCAAAAAGCGGAGCCAAATGGTCCAAATTCGGTAAGGTTGGTTTCTTTGTCAATCTACCGAAATGAAAGCATTTTAACTATGATATATTGAAAATTGCACCTTTTTGCTATGTAAACATTCAGTTTTCGTAGGAACGCGAAGAGAGAGTTGAAAACATTGCCAAGCCGAACCAAAGTTTTGTCGATAAATTTATAAATCCACCTATTTGATAGACAATATTAACAGGAAGCTATAGCTGATACTCTTGAAGTTAAAAATCGTTTAAAGACTCAAGGCACTAAGCTCCAGCTCGAAAAACATGGTTTCAGCAAAATTCGGTTTCCTATTAAAATTAAAAAAAAATGGTAGGCAAAGTCAACTCCCGCAGCCTAGTAAAGGATTCGATCTCCATAAATCTTTTTGCATGGTATTCTTGACTATATAAAGAGATCATTTAAGATTATAAGAAAAATAAGAAAAATAAGATAATTCGTAAACCTCTGAAGCAACGTTCAGAGTTTCTCTCAGATTGTCGTTAATTTCCATTTCTAATGCATCGTCTAAGGCTTATTAACAGGAAGAATAATATAAAATATTTTTCCTTTTTTTTTCTAACCATTTCCTCTTTATCAGAGAAGTTAAAATATTTCTTCAAGCAGGGCAGAGGACTGTTATTTTCTTTCATTTTGCTTTGCTAGAAAACGCAAAACGAATTTTTAATTTAATTTAAGAATGCGAAGCTAATGGCAAAAGGAAAGAATGTGAAGTTAAACTTTGCTAAACTAATTGGTAACGCCACGGCAGGATCTACTAAAACAATGACAGCAAACACACACAACATGCAAGGCAAGCTATGTATATGCGTTGATAATCGATCATGGTATTGGTTTTGATGACTTTATTGTCAATATGGATATGCAAAAAAGAAAAAAGAGAAAAAAAAAAAACAACAACAACAATAGTTGAACAAAGATATCGTTCGAAAATTAACAAAAATGAAGACAAATGGTTGGAAAACAATTCACTCTGTAGGTGGTAATAGCAAAAAGAAAACAAACAACGATTTTTTTCTTCTACTTCTCCCAAATCAACTCCTGCATGTATCAAAAAAAAAAAAAAACTCCGATGAAAAATCCAAAAACTCAGACATAACGAAACCTTTTCTATGTTTAGAATTAATGTAAATACATGGCCAACACTTGCATTTGAAACGCTCTCACCAGTAGCTCAAAAAAAAAGGGCGACATTACTTCTTCTTCTTCTTCTTCCTCAGGCGTTTTTACTATTCTTTGCTACCTCGGGGCAAAAAGATCCTCTGCATCTCGTTTTGTTTGCGGTTGCACTGTTAATTGCTTACTATTTAGAGTTCAAATTGTAACACCTTTCACTCTTCGAAAACTATTTGCAACAAGTTCGACTAATACCTGCTGAAGCTAGACAGCTCGGCACGATGACAAGCGAAAATAATGCAAATTTTTACGGCCACATTATTAGTGAAAAATTGAACAAAAGTTTTGTTTTTGCTTTTTATTCCGTTTCCTTCCTTCAATTAGATTAACTTTTATGCAAACTCTTGTTTACAAAGTCTTTGCTTTCATGTTTAACAAAGGGCCACAATATTATAGTTGCGGTTGATTAGAATTTTCTCTATTTCGGACAAATTGAGTAATAGTTGAAAATTTTGAGAAAGAAAAAAATCCTTAGAAATTTGTAAACAAATAACAAGAGCCAGGCAAACAGGGCAAGCACGGATTACCATCTTATTTGTCCATTAAGTTTGCTTTGGCAAGACTTGCTTCCTGAGCACAAATCAATAAAAGGTCAAGTAAGAAAATTATATTCGCACTCATGCTCATGTTGAGCTTAATTTGTTGTAAATAGACTTTCATTGGTACATACACACTTGCTTGCATGTGTTCTGATCATTTTCTTCGCTTCAAAAAGGCATTTATTACTCATTTTTTTGCAGCTTTTTCCCATCTTTCCGGGAACATGGTGATACCGTGTCGAAAGAACGATACTGGTTTGGCAGTGATCCAATCATCGACTCATTTTCGCACTTCTTCAGCATTTCGAAACCGTGTGCAACCCAAGCCGTGCTGCATCGATCTGAACAAGTGGTAATCAAAAGTCGGCATATCTGGTGAGTGCACTGGGTGCAACGGTACTTCGCTCTCTCAACTTGTAACCTGTAACTTGTAACGTCTTTTTTGTAAGAATACGTCGGCCAATTTGTTTACAGTTAATTCGTAAGACGTCCATTTCCTCTCACTTTGAATCTTTCCTGTCGCCTTTGAACGTCTAGAAATAGTTGATTCATTAACTGCTAAGCTGCTCGAATGTTCTTTGAAATTTGAAAGTGAGTTCTCGTTCAATAAGTCTTGCAACTCATTGTCAGCAGATTTGCTCAAATTAAACAACAATAGTAATGAATGTCGAAAACGTAATTTTGAGCGTTCCATCACTAGCGTCTGCATACATTGAACAACTCAATAATGTTAAGTGGAGCACAGTTATTTTATGTGGAGAAAGATTGAAATCATCGAATTTAACCATTCGTTGATACTTCGCATATATCATTTTCACCAAGAGATGCCGCTGGCCAAAATGCATACAGTCCGTAACTAATATGTGTATGTATTACATTTGCTAGGAATTTGCTAGGAATTCCAGCTTATGAGTATGAAAATTTATTTCTTATCCTTTTTTCTACCCTTTTATAGGATCAGGGCGATGGGCACAAAAGATTTAGTCGCAACTCAGCATAGTTTCCTTACTTGTCTAAAAATAAAAAAAGTACAAATATTGCAAAAAAAAAACAACCCAGATCATTAAATTTCCTACACAGCTTTCTGTAATGCGAGTTTTTATTTGCTTTCGTGACAAGATGCCTAAACTTATGGTTTGTTTGCGCATCTTTCGAGCGAACCCTTACATAACATAAGAGGCCCAAAACGCCCTTCACATTCATTAATTTTTTTCTATAAAAGCTAGCCACTCATGGGAAGTCTTATATGAGGGCGGATCCAATAAATCGATCTACTCGGTCCAGATTTGGTGCATTTTATTTTCATATGAAATTATGATTAAAAATCAATTTTCAGCATAAAATATTTCAAAAATTGGAGTTTTCACCATAGAAACTTTATTTTTCAAAAGAACGTTTGTTTATACAGTAAGATATTCAAATAATTATCTCATCCGACTCAAATTCTTTAGATCAAAATTTTAATATTTAACGATTACTGTCGAGGAATTGCATCTTTTTATCGGATAAGGGTTTGTTCTTTGTTGGAACGTTTATATGGAAGAAGATTTCGTTTCGGAATATCCTACATACACGTGGTATGCCAATGTATTCACTGTCGAGAAATGTTAATAAATTACAAATGTATTTTTTTTTAATTGACCATGAAAATGGTTCGATCCTAAGCGCTTTTGGTACTGGGGCCATATTACGTTAATGCGTTAGAGTTTGGGAATATAATACAAGACGTTATGGACAGACCATTAGACAGACAGACAGACAGACAGGTGACAAGCAAGCGTAATTCGATTCAGCGAAAGCTTCTGCTGAATACATTGGTGTATGAAAAGCGACCCATTTTAAGTTCTCTGGAGTGGCGCATGCATCCAGATAAATTTAATATATTTTGCATTACAAGTGTATAAACAGGATAAGATCAGGAACGTGTAAAACGGGGAAAGAGTACAAATTAGATGCACAGTTGTGGTTTTTAGTAAGATACAACCCGAAGAAACGTTAGCTATTGACAAAAACTATCTTCATTTCGTTAATTGTTGCGTTTCTGAAAGAATGTGTTTTTCTCTAAAAGAATAGAAAGTCATCATGAGTGATACTAATAAGAAAACGAGATATTAAAATATTCAAAACCCTGTGAAAAAGTGTTATAAGGCTATTGTTTATTCGAATATTAGAAACTCGATAAACTATCATCGTTATACCCTGCAGAGTGGTACAAGGGTATATTAGGCTTCTGCGGACGTATGCAACACATCCAATGGCTTGAGACAGAGTCAGTTTTCATTATTCCGGTGGATTCAGAATCATTTTTTGAATCGATTCAAGCTTGTCCGTCCGTCCGTCCTTGTAGCCTATTATGCAATGTAGACGTCGCAATCATTGAGATATTTTAGTGAAATTAGGTACACTAGCGCATTTTGTCCCCAGGACGAATTTGGTTCGAATCGCATGTCTTTTTTGAAAAGTCGTTATATGCATCACTGTAGGCTAGTGTAGGGTATGTTATGCTGACCCGTGGCACGCAATAGCGCTTTACTTGTTTTTATTTTTTTCCAACCTAAATGAAGCAAGAAGAGTTGGTCATTTCTCGAGTAACAACTCTGTAGGGGAACGATGTATATTCTCAAGCAATTCATGACTCGTGCGATTGCTGGGTTGGTCCGCAAGAACCAAAGTTATGATCAGCTAGATCTTTTCAGAGAAGCCGTGGGGCATACAATTTTCCATTCTATCCAAGTGATCCAAGTAACTGCAGTGTTTTCCTGGCAAGTTTAACACGTGTCGGACGGGACATCATGCTTCTTAATACGTACGTTTTTAACGCCTAATGCAATAACAGTAGTTACTCTCTCTACCGCTCGACATTGACTATTTGATTTCGATCGACCAAACCACAACAGAGACATTCAATGAACGTACTTCAGAATTCCACAGGCAGTGAAAAGTAATGTCTTGGCATAGAGCCATTAAGCAGACAAGCCAATAAACGAATGCGTTCGCCAAAGTATTCAACTGTAATTTTTCTTATTTTTTTCCAAGCAAGTGCTTTAAAAAGCACAAAAGCGATTTCTATTTTTTTAACAATAAAAGGTTGATATCATAGAGATTGTCACACAATAAAAACTTTTAATATGTATTTGTAACTTGAAGAAGCGGTCATTAAAATTTTTAACCACATTACGCAGGGTTTTGATAATTTTTGATAAAGTCGGGCAGGGGATGACATAGACTGGTGAGCGGCATTAAAAAAATTGATTTATTTACCAAAACAAATTTTATTTTGTGACGCATTTTAGTTATGCATACAAATATATGCAAAGATATCAACACTTGCACCACACAGGCACAGGCAGTAGGTAAAATGAATGAAATGCATACACATACGCTTGCACGCGCATAGTTAATCAATATAATTATCACTCGATAGAACAAAAATTTCTACAAAATATTACATGTCGGCGACAGCGAAGTAAAAGAGAAAGTTGTGGAGTTAGATGCAGGCACAGTCGTATTACTCTTCGTCAACTCTCTCTGAAGAAAATATTTAACGTCAATCAACTTAGAGATTGTCATAAAGGGGGAGTCCTCTTGGTTTTAAATTTTTAAAATTTCTTCTCTTATCATTGCGTCAGGATGCGGTTTGTTTTACTTGAAAAAGACGCATTTTGCGGCCTTTTGCACATGATTTTCGATGTCATGAGTTCTAATGTTGCATCACACCATTATTGTCACTAATGCTGTCAACCGAACCACGTACGCTAACCCAAAACGTTATCTGAACAAGGGTGCCTAAGTATGTTCGTGTGTGTATTTGAGTGACTTTTGAAGTTAAGCGAAGCATTCAAGCATTAACTGCTTGCAACGTCTCGTATATTTGCCACCATCAAGTCTGCCGCAATTCCTCAATTCCCCCAACGATGTCCCTACTGCAAACGCACACACACGTACTCTCACACTCATAGCGCACACAATAAACGTTAATCAGAGTATCACACATTTATGCACAAACAACAACAAAAAAAAAAAAAAGAAAAAGGTGAACGAAATGTAACGCCTAAGCCGAAAACGTTTAAATATTAAAGACCGTCAACCACCAACGCCACTACCACCAACGATGTTGATCGCCGTTTCTCTCTTTTTCGCTAATCTCTTGCTCTCTCACTTTTTCTTATCGTTAGCCATAGCGTGATCCTTTGCTGACTGTTGTTGAATTTCTTACGTTTTTTTTTTCTTGTTTTTTTTTATATTAAATTTTGTTAGGCCTTAAAACGCGTGTGCTATGCCTCTAAAACTATTTTCAAATGAATGTAATGATGACCATTTAACATAAAAAACATAAAGGAAAAGATCAGAGGGAAAATACCGCAGTTTCATGAAATAAAAAATTGTTACGTATGTTACGTAGGTATAAGGACTTCCCGAGAGTATTAATTACCGCTAAGTAATAAAAGTGAAAATGAAACCGAACAACTGACGCAAAAATGTGTGAATGTAGGCGTTCTTCTGAATTACATTTCAACATATTTGAGAAATTCTCTTATTTTGTTTCTCTTTTACAAATTTTCAAATGTTTAAAACGATCATTAATATTACGCCAGATATATGTTTACGAACTAGATTATTGATTAATTTGCTCGCATTTATTATTTCCATCGAAAAATATAACGAGTTTTTTCCATACGTCATCTATCATTAATCAAGAATCCTTATAAGTAAGCGATCTAGAGGAGAATATAAAGCGAAATGCTTTCATACCTCATACCATCGAACTACAAACGTCGCTGTTGGAACACTGTGTCAATGCCGAGCATTCTCCGCTTGATGCTTCGTACAAACTTCTTCTGATCTGCGCTAACATATCCGTATCATAATATATTAGTTTGGTATTAGCTTTTTAAAACAGCATATAGTTCAGCTAATTATGAAGCGTAATGGGAGGAGTCAATGCTAGGAATCTATGCTGCCTCGGTTTAACCCACTGCAGACAGAAGATCTTTCACCAAGTTTTCCTTAAATAATTTCGCGATAAACTCAAAATACAAAATGAAAGGAGCAACAGTGGCAGATCTCCTTCCTGTGACTGAACACGAACTAGTGTTTATTTCGCCTCTAGTTGAAAGTTAAGGCACGATATGCGTTTGAAAAAATGACTACCCTTTCATTGTTCGGTGATGAATATAATAAAGAGAAAATAATCCTATGATGACTCGTTGCATCGCTCATCCCGAAATCTGTTTAGCAACAGACGAAGCGAAACTATGTTCGATTTAAATTCAGTTTTTCAATCGACATCACTGGTTCATACTTACAATAATTCATTGCAAAATAATGAAACAATACGTGCTTTGGAATTGCAATTTTTAAAACTTTAATAGCACTCTACTTATATATTCAGGGCTGGCAAATAAGTCTAATCATTTTTATGCTTACTACCGAAGGATGGTGGCTTACCCATTTGGTCAACACGTGTGCAGCCATCGAAAGGAAACTCTAGCCATCCCGTAAGGTATGTACACTCTCGATCAGCATCCAATTCCAAATTGAGCTAGTCCATATGTCTATCCGTCCACCCATCCCTCTGCCTTATATGCCATTCTCTTGATCGTAAAAATTAAAATAATGCGGCTGTAAATTTGATAAAAAGAATAGAAGAAGACTGCAAGTAAAATGCTTCAAAGGGATCTAAGCTGAGAACACATGTACTTTCTCAGCCAATGCTTATTGCTTTTAAGGTACAACAGATACATTGAAAAATGCCCGCCTATATTTTATGTATTATAATACAGTGGGTGTAAAAAATGGGAAAAATCGATCATGTCCACTCAGACTGTGAGATATCGTGGGTGGGGATGATTGTGGCGGATCTGCTTTCGGTCAGAGACGATTAACATAGAATTTCCAATTGGAATGAGAGCCTCTTCATTCAATAGCCCTTTATACACGTACCCGTTAGTGATAACAATGTGCGACTAAATACCACTTGACGCGTTATATTTGTCAATTCGTTTATTAATTTCGTAAGCATTTACTTTGTTCTTTTTTTTTTGACGCCGTAAGACGCCGTCGTCCACTATGATGAATTTTGTAAAGTTGAATTAAAACGTAGCCCTATCAGCTTTCAAACGGAAAACGCTTGATTTCACGAACTTGGCCATCCAGTTAAGGTCGGAGATCTAGCAGAGTCCATGTCAATCTTCAAACAATATGTTGGTCACTTTTCACATCCAAATTAAGGCATGAGAATGCTGACTGCACGCTGCATGACACCTTTGCTCACCACGGAACAAAAAAATCGATTCACAAGCCAATGGCTAAAATGACGCAATTAGATGAATAGAAATTCGATGTGCTGCCCCATCCGCCATATTCTCCAGACTATTGTCTATTGACAAATTTCGAGACGATGTTTTATGGAAAAAAAGTTGCATTTAATAATGTTCGGTTTTAGCGTCTTTTAAAACATATCAAAAATCTGCGCTTGAATAAATTCGTTAAAATTTCTTATAATTAATTCAGTGCTTTATGTATATTTGGGGCGATTTTGGTGGCGATAGACCTTCAAGATAGTAGTGAAAGTAGGTTTTTCTGATAGATTTCAGCATTTTCCAAAAATCTACCTAAAATCTATCTAAATACTATACATATATATAAATATGTAAAATCTGGAGCTATGTAATGTCTCTGAGAGTTGAAAGTGCAGCTCGATTTGGATCGCATTCTTTCAATGTTTATGCTGTAACTGTGGATGAGATTTAGTGCCAATAACTTAGCATTTTTTGTGTGTGTGTTCCTAATATTTTTTAATTTTAATACTTATGTTTTTTTTTACTTAGCGATAAATCGTACCTAAGCAAGCGAAAAATGTGGGTTGTCTTCACTTCGGTTGATTTCGATCAACTTCTTAATAAACCACATTCTGGGCGGCCCTTTTTGATCGACGATGACATTATCACGATCATATTAGAGCAAAAGTTGAGAACATCTTTTTGAAAATAAGCAAGAACATCACAGTTGGGCAAGGCCGGCTATTAGATAGCCTGCACCACTTTGCCTATTCACTCGTTTTCGCAATAATACACCAAAAGTTACACATTATTTTCATGCAAAGCCATACTTTTCATGAAAGCCCGTATATTGTAGGAATCCTTATATAGGGCGAAATCTAAAACTGGACCTTTCTATATCTATTTACTATTATGAACTAATTTTCACTGCGAAATATTGAAATTTGTACTTTTTTACTATACAAAGATTCAGCTTTCCCAGGAAAGGTTGTAAGAAAAAGGTTTCACAAAATTGCCACAGCCGAACCAAGTTTTTCATACGAACTTAGATTGTCCAAAAACTATAACATAACGAGTGTTGTCGAGAAATTTTGAAAATTGAAATTTTATTCCACATAACGACTTTTCAAACTAGGACGTTGTATGGGTGTGGTCGAAAAAGTAGTCCAATGCAAATCGTGCTCAATAGCAGTTGTCCTCGGTTCAAAACACGTCAGTGTACTAAATTTCTGCAACGTATCTCAAAAATTGCGATCTGTAGCTTGAACAAAAATTTACATGACTAGACATCAGACGGACAGACAGGCGTGGTAAAATAAAAGGTACGTCTATTTCAAGTCGTTCGCGCAGGGTAGATTAATTAATTAAATTAGCCACAGGAATAAACCCAGAGACTAAAAGCTCTTAGACGGACTAACATCTAAGGCTATTTGAAAACCCAAATGGACTTGGGATTTGAACCCATGACCAAAGAGTTGTTAAACGAGATCTTTTGCCTACCCGGCCGCTCAGGCAGGTACTTTAGTCTACAATTTATTTCTTTGGCCTAAATAAATTATTATAAATATACTAACAATGAAACTATAGACTTTGTTAACAAGCAACAAAATAAACCCAACACAAAATCTATATAAAGATCAAAAATTTCTTAAAAAAAGCGTATTTAGCGAAAAAAAAAAAATTAAAAAAAAAACGAAAAAATGTCATATAAATCAAAGAGAAAAACAAAATTTTAAATGAAATTATAAACTGGTACCAGAGGTTTGCTGAAGCTTATACAATCGCTAAAGTGAGCGGCCTTGATCATTACACATGCAATCAGTTTGAGCGAGATTTGTATTTGTTTTTTTTGCATCAGAAGTTCACCTAAGTGAATATAGATTTTCATCAGTTTTGAGCAAAGCGGCCGGCTGTTCTCTTTGCTCACTCACCTAAATCTAAGACTCATTCTAAAGCGAACGCATCCTTTAAGATTTTCGCTGTCTTTTCTATATTAATTCGCAAGGTTAAGTTGGTCAATGATCTCATATGCCTTAGAGTCACTTAAGATTTCTTCTTTCAAACAGCGATTATTGTCTGATTGAAAAAGGGGTAAAAGAAACGTTGATTGAAAAGAAACCGCCACACACAAGACGCCCGTAGCTCAAGCTTGCAAATGGTTACACATTATGTTTGATTTTCGGATAACTAATTCAAATATATATCGTTTTGATTCAAAACAACTGGGATTTCCTCGTTTTCCATTATGCTCTGTTCGCTTCACCTGTATATTAGATGGAATCTTGACTGATCGGCTTATTAAATTAATACAGAAGAAGAATACAACAAATAAAGCAAACAATAATGGAAAACTCTAGAAAAACTTGATATTCAAATATTCTTAATGGAAAAAAACAAAAATAAATAAATGAAAAGAAATGATGAACAACAAGGAAATTAAATCAAATTTCAAGTCGGCTTAGGTCAAAACATCAAACAACACATAAAGCTAAATAAGTGTGAAAAATCACTGGGAAAAAAGAACATATAAGAAAATAATTTTGAAAAAAAAAACTCCTTTTTGTAAAAAAAAAAAAATGATAAAAATAAGGGGAGGGTTTTTTCCTACTTCCCAAGTTTTATATTCAATTACATTGCAAGGAAGAAAGGGAAAGAAGATGGAGTTTTTAAATGAACCACGCAGCCATTGTTAAAGCATTCACAAGAGAACAATGCGAAATCATTCACTGAACAGAGACAATAAAATGTTCTCCGTCCCCTTCCATGGCTTGTTTCAGCAGCGAGAAAGAGAGCCACGCTTAACTATTCGGTATGCCATGAGATCGTCTAAGAGTAGCTGCAATAGTTATATGATATCGGTTGGCTTTGTTGTTCGTTTTGCTCGTAAGCGTGGGTTTCAGTTAGTGTTGGTGTCGAAGTCGTTCATCGTTTGCACACACAAGACAAGATGTTGTGAGAGCGCAATTCGATACAACGTTTTACTCTTGACCAAGATCATCTTGAAACCAGTAATTTCTTGACTGGCTTGGTAAACGTATCTAACGGATTCTATCTAAGAAGTAAAGCAAATTTTCCAAACGCAAAAAACCAGTGGAATTGTGTTTAAAAAAAAAGAAAAAAAAATACGTGAATTTGTGAATTTTTCTTCGCCTACGCAATTATCAAAACCCTCTGCAAATTGGTTTTTATAAAACTTTGTTACGAGAGTCTAATAACATGGTTGTTTCAACTTTAAGCATGACCCCGTATTTTGCCGGATATCCATTTCAAGGTATATTAGATGTGTGACATGTGTGTGTGTGTGTGTTAAATAACAAAAGCGCGAAAACCTTATTAAAGAAAACAAAACAAATTTAAAAACAAAGAAAAGCTTAATTAACTAAAACAATTAATGCTCAGACATGTTCCGAGACAACTAAAATGTTTTTAAATAGTTTCCGAATAGACAAACAAAGGTCGTTATAGCATTTATTGCCAGCAAGACGCAAAGTTTTCGCTTAGACTACAAGAGAAGCACGCGTTGTTTAAGTTTAAATTTTATGAAAGCATTAAAGTGCTTATCGAAGGTTTATTTTCCTCATTTCGCGTCCTTCAGCTTCCAATTGACGGCGCATACAGTCAAGTCCGGATGAAACTATCAACCGTCGTCATTTTGTTTATCAAAAATTCTGCTTTCACGTGTAAAACCTCGAAATCTTCCATTTTTAGTGTTCTGCTAATGCGTACTACCGACGCCTCCTTCCTCTAAAGCTAAAAAACTTGATTCTTTGCAGCTGGTCTGCTCATTACTCACAAATGCATTTGACGATTGCTTTTTATCTATTGTTAGTCTCGAAAACACGAAACTAAACGCCTTATATACGAAACTTCCTTTAAGTCGAATAAGTAGACCTTTCCTCTCTAAGCGTAGTTCTCCCCTGATGACGCATACAAGAAATAAACAGTTTCAATAGTGGCGCGATATGATGTGTATTTGCCGTAAAAGCACGCGCCAGATCTGTTAAATGATACAATGCTCGCGGAAGTGTTATTGGCGCCATTACGGAGATAGAATGCAAAGTTTAGCATATATACACTCGGAGCAATGCCATACTTATAACCATAGGCAAAATAGATTAAGAAACTGAAGGTCTTAAATATACGGTCATTAACTATTTACTACATATAGTAGAGCCCAAGTTGAAAGTTACAAGTCACTTAAGAAATCAATGTGAAATTATTTGATCTGACTCGATAAGATGCTGAATAAAGGAAAGATAACTGATATTTAGAAATAAAAAAAAAAAAAAAAACACATTTTTTCCATTTCCAACCATTTGCCCAAATAATGAATTCGAAAAGAGCTGCAGCTTAGTTAATCGATCAGCAATCATATTCAGTTTCCTTGTCGAGGGCCTCGAATGATTTTGAAATCTAAATCTTTTCAGTGAATGGATAAAGGGACACTTAGCAGGGAAATAAATCTTTAAGGATAGGCTCTCCCAATCGGGAGACTGTCCTTTGTCTCAACTTCAGCTTCAAATTGGATCCAAAATGTAAAATTGAATCAATTGTTAGTTAATTGACTTGAAGCTACATAATTAGATCCAATAATTCAATTACAAGAACTTTTTCCATTTCAAGTCCGTGAGTGAAACGACAAAAGAAGATCATAGCATTCTATGCGTTTCGTAGTATGGTTTCAGACAATTTGAAAGCCTTAAAAAGTTGAATCCATTATGACATCACCTTCCAAGAGATTGGTCTTCACTTCCACACTAACTCATTAGCCAGATGTAAAAAACCAGCGATATCGGATTTTATTTACATTTTGAGGAGAAAATACTAAGCAGTCGATTTCAAGTTTTTGCCGAATATGAGCTCTGTTCTTTTGAGATCTGATGAAAATGGACCTTACCTTTTACGTAGTTTTAGAAGGTAAATAGTTTAGGCTCAGTCATCCTTAAACGCTTAGCAACTCATAGCCCCATCAGACCTATCAAAATCTCAGTAACTAAACTCTGCTTATTCTATTGAAATATATATACATATATCTTATATATATATGTGTATCTTATATATATATCTCAATTATTATATACATATATTATATATAAAGAGAAATCGTTTGAAAAATATTTTTAGAAACCTCTACAGTACAATTTCAGTTTCAATTGTCTTTCACTTATTAGTAGAGTGTCATCAATTTGTGCTTTACTTGCTTATCAGAGTTATTTAAAACATTTTCATCCCAATAACAAAGGCGAACTTTGCAAATTTTCCTCCTGTTGTTTATCTTTACTTGCCTTAGCCATGCTTCGTTTTACGAAACTAATGTTGATTATATTTTTCTCCGCATCTCGTTTTCCAAGCTATTGTCTTGTTTCACTTCGTCTGATAAACATGTGTGCAGCTCCTTAAAGCCATGATCTTAACAACCTCGAAAAACATAAAGCACAATAAAAAAAACAGCAACAAAATAGCAAGCAACTCATAACAATCATAATCGTAATCGCCTTGATTACGACGGCGATGATGACGACTACGATGATGATGATGATGATGATGATGATGATGATGATGAGCATGCTTTTCTTTTTGCTTCACTTTTCTTACTCGCTTGCCATACTTTACCTTCTGGCCCCTAAACGAACAAGCCAGACACTTTGGCGCGTTCGGCATAAAGCTTTGATCTTCTTCGACTTGCTGTTGGTGGTGCTGTATTGAGACTTTCTTCTTCATCTTCTTTCGCTGCTTGCATCACATCGCGCGCACACACACACACACACACACGCATGCATTATTGATATTCATATGTGATTATTAAACTGGCACAGCTGGATGGATGGTTGAATTTTTTTCTTTTTTCCTTTTCTTATTTTTCTTGTGATTTCATTTAAATTTAAATTTTTCTGCAGATTTATTATTGAAGCGCAAAAAAAAAAAAAAAAAAAAATGAAAAAATGAAGAAAAGATAGAATTGCATAAAAATAAACGAAAAAAAGAAAAAAAAATTCACCGAAATTCATGCGTTAATGTTCTTTTGTATTTGAGCACAAACCAATTAATATGATCCTGATTTAGGTCATCAGTAAATCTTTTTCTTTTCTTTAAGAGAAATCATCATAATGTGTTCCTTTTGTTTTGTTCTTTTTAAGATCGTTTTCATAAGTGTTTTGCATAACTTTGCAAAACATTCTTTTTATTACAATTAAATAAATATTCAATTGCTTAACAATTGAGTCATCAGTTCGGTTGTTACAGATTTTATTTCACACACAACGTTTAAGAGCATTTTAATTTGGAACAATACGCACACGTAAGACGGTTTTGTTAAAACACGTATATAAGAAGCTATTCAAGCGTCTCATCTTCTCATACCCTGCTGATCTAATTTGAAAAACATTTATTGTTTTAGGACAAGGACGTATCAATCAATTGGGTGGAGTGTTCATAAACGGTCGGCCTTTGCCCAATCACACACGGCGACAAATTGTCCAAATGGCAGCGAACGGTGTCCGTCCTTGTGTTATTTCTCGACAATTGCGGGTTTCGCATGGCTGTGTTTCCAAAATTTTAAATCGCTATCAAGAAACCGGCTCTATTCGTCCTGGTGTGATTGGAGGTAGCAAGCCACGCGTTGCTACTCCCGACATAGAAGCCAAGATCGAAGAGTTGAAACAAAGCAATCCGGGAATTTTCAGCTGGGAAATACGGACTAAACTCATAGAAGAAGGGGTATGCGATAAGAATACCGCGCCCTCGGTTAGTTCTATTTCTCGTTTGTTGCGTGGCGGTACGCGCTCAGATTCTGTAGGCAACGGTCACTCGATAGACGGCATACTCTCTGGTGTTTCCGGCGCATCAGGAGACGACAGTGATGATGATACGGAACCTGGTGTCCAATTGAAACGTAAACAGCGTCGTTCGCGCACTACTTTCAACAATGAACAAATCGATGCTTTGGAAAGAGTATTTGCTCGCACTCAATACCCCGACGTTTATACCCGTGAAGAATTGGCTCAAACAACAGGGTTGACGGAGGCTCGTGTTCAAGTATGGTTTTCAAATCGGCGAGCACGTTTACGCAAACAATTGAATACCCAGCAAGTGGGAACATTTAGCTCGACAGTGGGCCAATATCCATCAATTGGACATCATCAACCGATGAGTTTATACCCGCAGTCTAATAGCTGGGCAAGTGGTTTAACGGCGGCACAACCCAACAATAGCTATGAGGCTAACAATAACCCAAACGTTACCTATGTTCACTCTTCAAACTCAGCAGCATCAATGTCACCAAATAGTAGCAGCAGCACGGCATCGTTAAGTCCCAGTCACACTAACCTTAATAATAACACCACTTCTAGTTTGATAACAAATTCTCAACCAGCTTATCTTTCATCCACCGGCTACTCCCAAGCCGCACTTGGCAATCCGAACAATAGCACGTTCTCTCCGGCAATTTATGGCATGTCTTCGTCGGCTGATCAATTGCGTTCTCAATTTGCCTCAGCCGCCGCGGCAGGTTCTCATCATCACCATCACCACCATCATACGTCTGCTCTTCAAAGTGCTCATCATCATCATCACACCTCGTCCTGGGATTCGTATAACTTTGCCGCGAGCTCTTTTGGTTTCCCCTCATCCGCTCCGACAAATGTCATGAATTCTTATCATCCACAAACACTAACAGATAGCAAAAACTCTACCACGGCTGTTGCTGCGGCTGCCGCTGCTGCGTCTACTGGCACTGCCTCGTATCCCTACTTTGGTTTTTAATCTTTTGACTTATCACTGACAAGAACAAGAAAAAACATTTACATATTACCATTAATTTCCTGTTAATAGCTAAACTTAGTCTCTTATTGATTCTTCAAAGGAAAAGGCAAAAAAAAACAAGAAAAAAATCATAATTTATACCCTGCTGTCTACGCCTGCTTTCTTTCTATTCGTTTTATTGTTCATATCTCATCAACATTAGACTACAAGAATTTGTAATTAGCTTAAGTTCATTTCAGTTTTTTTTTTTTATTACACTTTCGGTATCCCAGGAATTCAAGACTGCTTAAATAATAAGATTACGTTTATTTTCTTCTCTGTGAATGCAGTAAAAATTTGTATGTTTTTTTGTATTAAGATTTTAATATGATAAGTTTGGGCGGTTTACGTTGTTTGTGATGAGGAGTATAATAAAATATATACAACTTTTTTTTCTTTTTTTTTAATAAAATCTATGAAAAATGTTGTTTTAATTATGTAGATCAGCAAGTGCAACGCATTAGGCTTAGTTCACACGCTTTGAACATAATTGGGAAACACGTGACATGGAAATGTCCGTCATTTGAAACTTAAATTCTCCACTAGATAATAGAGTCCATCAGTTCGGGTCCTCTTCAGGCCTCTAAGAGTAAGTCCGCATATAACCAATCAGTTGAAATAGACAGGCAAAGACCTGTAGGAGTCGTCGTCTCTAACAAAAAGAAAAGTTTATTTCATCTTTGAAATGCACAAACACTCAAAAGCCGTCTGTTAAAATTTCAATGACTTTTCGATCATTGGTTTATGGGTTGCAGTGAATATTTGAATTTCCTTTGTTGATATTTGACGGGAAAAATAATGTCTAAAGTCATTGTTATCTCGAAAAGTACTTTCTTTTCTGCCGAAAACATTAATTTTTTGATGGCTTCATGATTTTAAAGGACGGACACCGAAGATGCTGAAGGCAGTGGACGATCGAAAAAAGTGCCCGACAATCGCAGGCGAAAGTTGGAACAAACAAAGACAAAATTTCATAAATCGAACTTTAAATTGCTGCTCTGCCATCCGTGCCCTGTAATCTTGGTGGCGCATATCTGCTTGAAAACCTTAAAAGTATGCTCAAGGGGAGGAGATTTATATCAGATGATGAAGTCATTGCATAAACCGAATCGTATCTAGTCCGTCTTGCCAAATCGTTCTATAAAAAAAGTTGCGAAATGCTAGAAAATCATTGTATCACTCTTGGAGGAGTCTACGTTGGCGAACTATGCCGATGGTTACAAAAAAATGTAAAGAGAAAAGGAAAAAGTATAGAAAAACCTTATCAAAGAAAAAAAAAACATTATTCATATATTCATGCGCCTTTGACGTAAGAAATATTTCTTAGCACAAAATCGTTTCTAAATAAACGGCAATAATATGTCACGAGGTTTGAGAGTTGTACAAGGCTTCAACTTCTCACTTTTTGATGGTTGGCTAAGCTTTACTTTTCACGGCAAATATACCCAAAAATATCCAATACCCGGAGCGGTTAATATGGTTGGCGTAGCATAATAGTTTTTTATATTTCGACCTAAAGGAACTTGGAGCTGCATGGCTTTTTTCTAATGGAGCAATGCATCTGAACGTGTTTAAGAAAAGCCGAGAATGTTTTGTCCGTTTCTTTACGCTATTCAATGGTCAGATTAATTCTAAGACGAATGCAGATTTTTCATCTATTCATTAAGACATCGGCGAAGGGAGGAAAAATATAAGACGGTTGGCGTTGCTGGCATTGCGTTAGTAATGAGAAGATATACAAGGTAGAGCAAGGTAGAGGTATGAATTGTGTGTCAACGAAAAATATTGAGTCTATTTGTCCATCCCCGCCTGCTTTCGTCGGTCTATATTTTGTTCGCGTGTTAGACAATTGAAATATAACGAGTCTTTGTAAATCATTAATCGAAACCCATTCAGGAAATGCAAAAATGGATATCTTCTAACTGTACACTCGGGTCTCACGGGACCTAGAAAGTCCGAGCGGAGACTTTTTTAAAATTCTTCTATAATTCTTTTGTCTTAATTCTGGTATCACGGTTGTCAGGAGCCGCCAAAGCATTTCTTCTAGCTAGCTTTGGCTTGACAAAGGGAACGCCCCATAGCGGGAGTTTCGTGGTGGCTGTGGTTAGCCCAAACATCGCGGGAAGAGCTCTTGCTCGGTGTGGAGTTGCATTGCAACCGGGTGTCAGAGGTTTTAGATAGTGCCTCGCCCTCACCAGAGGGGAGATGCGATTATAACGTATCTCGTCTGGTACTCAAGGACCTAATCTTCCTCGTGGCAGCGTGTGTGCCGACTTCGGCACCGTATGTTGCGGAGATTATTAGCCTCGGGTTGTTCGAGTATTTCACACTCCGTGTGCCATCGTACACCGTGGGTTTAAACCTTGAATAGTGTTGTCTGTCTAAACACAGACACACGCAAGTAAAGTGAAGAGCTTATTGATTATTGAACTGCGCGTTGCCTTAAGAAGAATAACACTTTCCCTTCCTTCTTTTTACTTATGTGCACTCAGTCTTTCAGGTGTATACGTAAATTATATCTCTATGCTTAAATAAGATTGAACCGAATGTTCAAGAAATACAAATGAAATAGAAGTTTATTTACTGAATTTACTGTAAGAAGTTTCTTCGGATCACAGGTAAAAATCCCAAAAGTGTCATATATCAAGATGTTCAAAAATTAAGGGGAATTTCGAAATAAGAGGAAATGTTCATTCATGCAAATTTGATTTAATTCCCGCACAATAGAGTAGATCCTTCATTATTCGACTATTTTTCAACCGATATAGTCTCCAAAGCAACGACGGAATCCTAACTAATAATTTTTATTGACTTGAAAAGTGTTTTCAACATTTCTTCTCTGCTCTCTGCTCGTAAGAATCACGACTACCAAGTGAGTGCTCGCGAGTTCATATCTCATGACGGTAGAGTTTGCTTCGGTCGTAGCTATAGTGAGTCGGTAAAAGCATACCGCTTACCGATTGAGCACACACCCAATAGGCTGCGCCCGCCACCTACCTCTTTTGCTTCTGATCGTCGTCGTCTTACACGGGTAGAGGACGTCCACTGAGTGATTCAATCAAAACCAAATTTTAACTTCACTTTTATAGACTTACACTCCAAGGTTTGTGTGTGCGTTTTAAAACATGTACAAATATTGATTAGAGATATTCACTCAATCGAGTGAATGTACACTTGACTTGGACTTAGTCGACTTAATCCCTTTTGTCATTCGTGCATTTCTCTGTTGTCTGTTGAGGGAATGCAGAGACTGAAACAGAATCTGGGATATTGACGCATAGCTTTTGGTTGCAGGTCAACTTTAAAAGTGGATGTAATGTACATACAATCACGCCTACCACGAGGTAGTAATTTTTTGCGAGTGATCGAAAATTGGACAAAACGAACCCACCCACAATAGACAAGAAATTATGATCCAAAACTTGATATAAATGTTTTCTAGGACCACAAAGGATGCTGACAGGTTCGACTTGACAAGAGATTCCTTATTTTTACTGTGCTCCTCTAAGATCATATTGAAGGCATACTTAAAATAGAACTTTAGACTATAGCATCTCAGCAATTGGAACATTATTGCGTTGGTCCTACTTGTCACCCTTGGCCCAAATCCTATGCTAAACTTTCGGTTTGGTGACAAATTTCTGCTGCGCTTTGAAGTGTGGAAGAATATTACATAAAATTCTATTGAGCTTTCGTTGCCGCCATTAGTAGCATAGTCGTTGCACTAATAAACTATTAAACTTCAATAATAATAATAATAAATCACATGAGGTGTCTTTCGATAGGGGCTGCAGATAATACGTTCGCCCTGTGTCAGTAGCACTTTGTTGATTTTTCAGGTGAGAGATCTAATTAACTATGGTATGAAATATTTGTATTAAACACACACAACACGATCAGAACGCACACCAATATTTATTTATTTATTTTGTTGTTTTTACTGTCGGTATAAAAAATTGAATTTAACTCGCTCTAAATTTGCGTTACGTAATGGAATTTAAAGCGTTTCCTATCACATCAGCTATACGAGGGAGAGAGAGAGAGAGAGAGAATATCTGTGCATTAAGTTATCAACGCTTCGGAAGAGAAAACACACAAAAAATTGTGCATTTTTTGATGATGATGATGACGATGATGATGATGATGATGATGACGACGACGATGTGGTGTGATATGATGTATTTTTTGGATAAGAAATTATTTACACGCACACATATCCATGCAAACATCTATAGTAAATAACATGCACAAGTATATAGCGAATCATAATGGATTTTATGCCAGAATCTTTGTATTCATATGTATGGGTGTGTGTGAATGTATATGCTTTTGTGGTAGTTAAACGTAACCGAATAGCGTAATAATTTCAATATCATTTAATTGAAATTATAAATGATTTTATAATTAATTGAACGAATTAATTTAATTATGTGAAAAATATTGTAGGAGGTATAGAGCAGGAAGGAGGACATATGTATATACAAACTATAAAGATTTAAATTAACATTTTAATTGATATCGTTTTTCACACAAAATTACATTAAATCTTTTTTAACACGCGATTTACTGGTTTGTAGCTGTGTGCCGAGCATTGAAATACAAAAGCTTTACCAAACAAATATACACATACAAACCGAATTGCTTGCTTCAAGGTGGTCCGATCTCGGCCGGCAAATGCAGACAATGCAGCATGATTTGTATTATTAATAAGCTATCAGTGATCATTTATTGTCACATATTAAACACAATTAAAAACAATTGACTATTGTTTCAATGACACGAACGACAGACAGACATGTCTTTGATAAAAGAGAAGACCGACGTTTCTCCGCAAATGATCTCCTTCCGCACAAAAGAGCGAACAGGGACAATGCAGAGTACACACTTGATAATATGAAAATAATTTTCTTTAATAATTGTGATTAAGGGCAACAAACAAACGAAAAAAAAAAGAAAAAAAGAAAAAGGAAACCTCAACAACATTCCTCGACCACCAACATATTAGAAATCCTTAAAGCCACTGAAAAGCAACGAAACGAAAAGGGAAAAACAAAACGTAAAAGAAAAACTATATACATAACGAGGGTGTTTACGACCTAAGGGTTGATGACAACTAAGAATGAAACGTCATGACAAATAAGAACGATTTTAGAAAGATCAGCACGGAACTCTAAATATAGAAAATGTAGCAAGTAACACACATATATATAAAAAATTGTAGAACAAGTGCTTGTTACACTGTACATAAAATATTTGAAGACATTACATGTCCCCGTTTCTAGCTTTTATTAGAGTAAATAACATGAAGGTTGTAAACATCATGAAGCGAATCTTTGGCACCAACCAAGTTAAGGAGTTGTCTGAAAAAGTAGAAGTACAAACGACAAGGTCGACGAGCAAATGTGTGGATCAAAGCATGGATGTGGACAAAGTATGCGAAAGTGTTCCCACGACGTGACTAACTGATAGTGTAAACTGACCGAGCATTTCACCGAAATCAAGAGCACAAGTTCTGTATTAGTGTACTCTGCAAATAGTATGAGAGAAGCAATATATTCCTACAACTTCTTATGTAAGCGAGTACCGCACACGCAACACTTTCCAGATCTTTAGGAGAAGATACACATTGCCTCGCCTCTACTTATATCGCGGATCTGATAGTCGTTCAACTCTGCATGTTCGTGCTGTCTTTTTAATAAAATGCTAAGATAAGCCAAATCCAGTCGATTCTTCTCAGAGGTACAAAGAAGATTTAACGGATTTCCTTTTTTTTTTGCTGAACATTGGCTCATTTTATTCATTAATTTGCACTAATCGAAGTACTCAAGGTCATCGTATGAACAATCTGAAGCCGAACACCGTCGTTCTTCGTTAAATGTTCGTTCCGATTTCGTGATTTACGGATGGAGATGGGAGGGTGACAAACAAAGACGGATAATGAAGAAGAAGATCAAGGATATTATCTGATGATTGAGTAAGAGATTTAAATTTATCTTTAAACGCTGAATATAATATTATTTCGTCGTGAAAGACAAAGATAGAAGATCAAGAACACGATCAAGGACATCATCTGATAATTGAGTAACAGATTTAAATTTATCTTAAATATTCATTTCCTAATCGTAGGGTCATTCCAAGTGCATAGCATGCAATTTTAAAGTTTTTCTCAGGACTTAAGCAAAATAGGCAAGAATGTGCCCGCAACAATAAACGAAAGGCTCGTTACGGTTGAAGGAACACAATTACAACGATTCAGGAGCTCAAGCTGATGGTGATGTAACTGACCATCCACAGCACCCACATCTATTCAAGTACAATACGAGGTTCAAAATACAATTTTTTTTTCATTATGATCGTGATATTGAGCGGAACATGGTCTGCTTCAGGGTTGATCTGTTTCGGTTTCAGTATTTTCAGTTCTCTTTCTTAGTGTAAGCTTTCTATTCTAGTTCATCAATCGTGTCAACAACAGGCGACGAATGGACGAGTAGGCTACAACTTAGAAAATCTTACAAGCAATGCCTGATACATTTTTCTGGACGTAACAAATGGAACAACAAAACTACTGTGCCAGCGGCCGATAGTAGGTAAAATGAGTTTTACTTTTTTTTTTTTTTTTAGTTACAAACTATTGTATAAACACACATCCTGACTAACCAATTGACATCCCGTAGAATAAAGCGGAGCAATTGCATTCAATATTGAGCTCTCAGCGGGTGTTGAAAACAGGTCACCGAAAAGACCACCTACGCATACGCACAAATACTTGCACATACGGGATAACCTTTAAGATCATCAATTAATATTTTAAACAACAACTTGAAATTCTGCTTCCCTTACAAAAGTGTTAAAATGTCTAATAGTTTTGATGCTCTTTTCAATCTTTGTTTTTTTTTTTTTTTTAATTTTCTATTTTTTATATGTTTTAGTAACACAATTTGATAATTGATTGTCTCGTTTGCCTCATCTTTTTTTTTTGCCTAGATTTCAACACATTTGTCAATTTTTCCTTTCCTATGGGTTTTACAAACTTACCGAAGGAAAAAGATAAGAGTTTTTCACTATCTTCCTCTCCTTCATCGTCAGAGGAGACCAGACAGTAGCTCTGATCTTTGACAACAGCAAGGGCCCACCTAAGTTGTTCTTACTGTTGGGAAAAGTTTTTTTTCAGTTGTTCAGGATATGTTTTATCATCTTCTGCACATATTATCATTTGATGTCAATAAGTTGTTGAAAGTATCACACAGTGACGGCTTATTTTAAGTGCACAGGTTACCCATATATAAAAATATATAAAAATATATATATAAATGGTTAATAGAGATTAGTTGCTGCTGCAATGGTTATAGTCGTGGCGTCAAAGGATTTTACATTTGATGAAATCAATGATTTACGATTTACGCTTCGGTTAAAATGTCTCGTGTAAATCAAAATCTAAATGAAATTTATCTAGCGACATAGTTGACAGACAATTCCAGGAACTCGTGAACGAGCGCTCATGCAATCTTTGGGTTAAATCGAATTTTAGCATAAAAATAACTCGGTTGTGGGTGTAAGTTATAAAAATTAATTTATTATCACTTTTAACTACTTTTGTAATATATTCTTGTCTTCGCTCTCTGCACAAATCTTAAATGCCGCTATTTAATGGCTCCCCATAAACTTAAGGACATTTGCATTAAATATCTCATAAAAATGACGATTTGTTAAGGGTAAGCGCAATGTGGTATTTTATTCTTTCTCTCTCCCTCACTCTCGCCCTCTATGTCGGCCGTTCTGTCTGTCCTGTTTGCCTCTCATTTTGTTCCTGTGTTTTTTTCTTTTAATCATTTCAGTCTTCATTAGTTTTAATTTTGTTACGCTGCATAAATAAAACTAATTTTGTTGTTAAGTCCTAGCGAGTCCACTAGATAGGCTCGTCTTGCGAATTTATCTAAAGCGTTCAGCACGTATAACAAAATGATGAGAAGAGAAACTGTAGAGAGCTTGGCAGCGCACACTTTCGCGTTTAACTTTAATGTCATGAGTAGAAAAAATGAAGCAGTGCCAGCCATTGCCAAACTACATCATTACGTAGCCAACAACCCAATGACTTTTCCTTCACATAACAGGCGCGCTATCTAACTACATGTAATAGGTAATTAAAGGAATAAAATGTGGAGCAGCTTTGTAGCCTCTCTATGAAGAGACGAAGGTGTTTTTATAAACCACTTGATTGCTTTTGGTTGGGTGTCTCTACGCATAAAAAATATATTTTCGTATGAGTTAAGGTTTATTGCTAAATATTATTCAATACAACTCAGTGAACCAATCAGCCCCACTGTTGTGATCGGGGAATAAAAAGTAACTACTTTGGAAATATTTTAAAAAATTTGAAAATGATGTGAAGAACCCACGTGCGTATGTCAACAAAGAAACGCGGAACTACTGAGAAAACAAAAACGAAACTGGTTTTCGGGACCGATGAGCCTTACAAAGTTTACTTATTAGATGAATGATTATAACTTCCAAGTCCATTTTGGAAAGTTTCGCCTAGCCTCAGTCATTCTGTTCATTATTTTCCAATCCAAACCATTTAAGCAAAAAGACAGCCAATAAGATCAAAGACGCACGTAGAAACTGGAAGAACGTAAAAGTAAAGCGCTGACCCGTCTAAAGCGTTAGTCAATGAAAAATGCACCACGGACTGAACCAAACCTATTACACTGTTCTGGATATTTTCATTTTAAACGGAAGGCTTTTTATTTTACCGTCACACCTCCTTTAATGCGATGCATTCATGCCGCGTTGTATGGAAGCCATGTTAATATGGAACCCAGAAATAAATGAAATCAGACAAGGCGTTCTTCTATGGAAATCGAGCTATGATAAATGTAGAAAAGTAGAAGAATCTCGGAAGTAAATGAATTGTACATAGGCCATAGTTCATCATTAAATACCCTACATCACCCTACAATTATTCATGTACCGAGTTTTTGATGTCAAAAAAAGTCGTCGTAAGTGACGCATTCGAAAAAGTGGTCCGACCCCAAGCAGTTTCAATAGAGTTCGTTCTTGGATCACAGGACGTGGATGCACCAAATTTCATTAAAATATCTCGAAATTGGCGGACTGCACGTTGAATACGTTTTGTGTTGTTCTCCTGAGGAAGTATTTTTTGTAATTCTACCACAACATCTCTATATGGAGCCAAGCAATTTTAAAATTCTTTTTTAAATTTTGCGCCAGCAATACTTGAAATATCATCTTGAGTTAAGTCTTTCTTTACATCGTAACTGAAGTGTGGTTTTACGCGAAAAACGAAAAAAGAAGAAGAAGAAAGATAAAAGAGCTGCCACAATCTTCGTTCAGCGTCATCTAAACACCATCTTATAGAAGACTTGATTATGTTTCGATCTTACGGTTTATCATCGCGTAAAAACTCGTGTCGAACAATTCCGACGATCGTTGCACTGTAGTTCGATTTCTATCACGGGAGCATAAAGTTTGTCACTGTTGCTAATATAAAATAAATAAAGCGAGCCAGAAGAACAGATGCACTTATGAAACGAACAAAATGTTTTTCAATCAAAGACCTTACGCCCTCTTATTATTACTGCAGCAATGAGTTTGTAAGTTATTTTTTGATGAAAACATAAATTTTCGGGCAAAGGGATTTAAATACAACGAGCTGCTAACTTAAAGCCGTGGCCCGCTGTACCGGTCTAAAAACAGCTCTATATATACAATTTTTTTTTTTTTTTGAAAGGTAAAAAAAAGGTTATAGTATGTGTGTTAATTTAGGCATATTTTTAAGCTTAAAAAAAAAATATTTTTGAAAAAATATGAAAAAAATTGAAACATCGAAAAAACTAAATTAATCGTTCGTTAATAATATTTAAATTAATTTATCGACAATTCCTTCATGTTCCACTGGGGTAAGTTATTCTCAAAGCATTAAGAAAAATGAGTGAAAAAATGAAAATTTCTGAAATTATGCTACTTGTCGTTGTAGAAAATTGTCTTCCAAGCAAATCGCATTTAAAGGTTCGAATGTCCGTGAGTTTGCTCATAAAATTATGTTCGGCAAATCAGAGTTTTGTCCTGTCTATAGTCACCTCTTCTTGAATATTGAAGGCATCATTTAAAGCGATAGAAAGATCCATTAATTGAATCATAAAAGTGATTTTACCCCCCTTCCACCTGCATCGTATTTTTGTAACCCGTAGACCTGGAAGACAGTTTTACCTTTTTTAATAGATCGAAAAATTATTTTATCCCGTGAACTGTGGTCGACCTTATTGGAAAACGCGCATCTAAATTGCATCGCGAAAATTTGGCGATGACGAGTATACTCGTCATACTCGAGTTATGTGTAATATGAAATTAGTTTATGATGAAATAACTCGACGAAATGCCATACACACATTCTAAAATACATTATTATGGCAAATACACTTTCAAGATGATAAATTTTATGTGAAATTCGGGCAAGAACGGTCGGACGGATCATGACGTATATGATCGTCATAACATAAAATTTTGTTGTTTTTTCATAATGTATATGTTTCTTCTTCATATAACTTAATTTAACTGTTTAATGAGGTGTTGTATAAATCATGCTTTTTGAACAGAGAGATTCATATCACACAGGTCGCCGTATGAGAAAGTTTTCCCATTCACCAAACTATCTTTATTTCGTAGTTCAATGTGTGTTTGCTTAATAGCATTCCAGTTTTGTTGTTTAATCAAAATAATGTTATTTTATAAAATGTAATGTATATTTTCGGACAAAGATATTCAGATAGGATCTCCTGTTTGTTTATGGCTTAGTCATACCCAATTGTTTGCCCAACGCCTCAGATCGATCAGATCAAGTGGCAGGACTTCTTCTAATTATAAACATGAATAAATTGTAAAACTCCATAGAAAAGCCAAAGATGAACAAAAATGCACAAAATGCTCTTGCACTTGCATGCTTACGAGGAGAACGAGAACGAGACCGAAGCTTATACACTTTTAAAACTCACAAATTGTTGAGTATAAAATCATTAACGTTTTTGATGGGGAAGCGGTGGGATGGGGGGGCCTAAATTAGCAATAATAATTTTAACAGCAACATCAACAACACCAACAAGAATAAAATCACTAGCAATAACAATAGAGTAATAAAAGAAATTACGATGTCAGCAAACGTGTTGCGATAAAAAAACGAAAAAAAAAAAATTCAATTGTTGTGGCGGCTAACATCAAAGAGCATCAAGAAAATATGGTGCAAATACGGACAAATGAACCGACAGCATGAAAAAATATCAGCAAAAGCAAGAAAATCTCTTTAGAATAAAAAGGAAAAAAAAAGACACGTAAGCTTCAAAATATCGACTAAGAATGCAAAACAGACCATAAGCAGCCGTCAAGAGTGGAAGACCACCCCTCCGAGTAGAAAGACGAATATTAAGCGAAAGAGGCAAACAAATGACCAATGACGGTTTAAGTCAAAAGCGCGCGCTAAATAAAGAGGAAAAAAACGCGTACATACATACATACATACATATAAATGGAACCGCTATTTGAATTTGTCAAGCTTGCAACGTGCTCACGTGCAATAGACAACAAACATGAGTCATAAGTACCTTTCGAAAAAAAGAAAAAAATTTATATATCTGTATATATGTAGTTATAAATAAATAAATAAAGAACGAAATAGAATCAAAACTACGAACAAGCCTGAGAATGACAAGGCGAAGGAGAAGGAGAAGGAGAAGGCATGCGAGGGCTAAGACTTTTTTCTACAAAATGGTCAATGCAGAGTTGACCACTGGCAGATAATCATCGCAATAACTACAGCCAGTGCACACAGATGCACCAATTTAACCAACAAGAACAGCAACAACAAGATCAGCATCAGCATCAGCGAAGAAGAAGACGAAGACGAAGACGAAGAACACAAAAAACAAACGTAATGTGCTTTATTATGGTGGAAATCTTTAAACAACCGTAAAATGATCAAAGTCAGTTCGCGCGCTTTCCTTAAGAAGAAAAAATACAAAAAAAAAAAAGAAAAAGACGAAAACGAAAACGAGCTTTGATCAAATTCTCTACACACAACGGCAGGCTTATGAGCATAGGCTGAATTAATCGATAGGGAAAGAAAAAGTGCTGCAGAGAGAGGCTGACGCTCATCAATGCCGACACTTTGGCTGCTTAGCTAAGCTATGTGGATTATTTGCCCGACAGACAGTTGGTCTGCTTCGCATACTAACCAACGACCAGCCAATCACTCGATTACATTACAAGTGCAACTAACAATCAATTTATGTTTATTTGCCCGATCAAAGAGAAGCTTACTTTTCTTCTAAAAGACTTTTTTGCAGTTTGCAGCCTTTTTTTCCACGTGTACGAGGATAATACATATGCACGTTCGTATTCACAGCAAACAATTGTCTTCAATCAATTGCAGTATGTTTGATGTCTTTTCTAATTAATTCGTTAAAATGCAGTAAAATTTTATTATTCGCAAACAGACAAAAGACAAAATGGAAGAAATTAAATTTTCATCGGTCACTTGGCTAATTATTTTTAATTAAAATTTTTATTGCATTTTGAGAGAAAAGTTTTGAAGGAAGACCTTTGCTTGCCAAGCTTGCTAACAAGTCATCAATACTGTCTCACTTAATGAACAATAATAGTCAAATTTTTTTCGCCTTCGTTTAAGCAAGTTTTGCAAAGATGGCGTTTAACCGACCATCCCTAAGCTAATTTAATATTATAGCCAACAAACATATATGTGCGACTGTGACACCCCTTAAAATGAAAAAACAAAACAAAAAAAAGTACAAAAACTACTACTTATGTGAACTAACACTGTCATGAATTTCCACGTTAACCTACATTTTGCCATCGCATCACATTTGGGATTTCATTGCTAAGCTGATATCTTCCATAGTGACTGCAGAGAGTGACTGCAATGCCGAGTGTCATGTAAAAGAGGAAACCTTTTGTTACAAAAGTTTCATAATTCATACGTTTTGTTAAATTTCATATATGTATGTGCATAAGTATATAAGTCAGCGTTCATGCGTTTGTATGGGTACTTGTACTTCAAAAACATTCACATACGTGTGTTTTATTCACAAGCACAAGAGAAAAAAATCGAAGAAAACTATATGGACTTTGGGTTTCGTATATTTGATAGGCGCATAAATTAGCGTGAAGCGTGCAAAAATTGTTGCTGACAAAAAGAAGGGTCGTCCGGAAAATATCTTGCTTTCTTTCTCCTTCTGCCAACATAATTGCTGTCTGCTCGACTTTTTCCTTATCCTACTCTTTTTTTCTCTCCATCAGGCAGCATTGAATGAAACGATTTCGCTTCTTTCTCAATTCATTTTTGATTTCAATTATTGTTGTTGCTTTCTGCATATATACATGTATATATATATATATGTATGTTTTTATATTTGACACTTTTTTCTATCATTCTATCATTATTCTTTCGTTTTTTTTATTTTTTTTGGTTTTGTTTTGATAATCTATAGCTCGGTATGTAGATGCAGCTGTGTCTTGTCAGTACATGTGCACTACCCTATGCATTTTTGATTAAAGATACACATATGTATGTTGATTGTAGTCACAGTAGTCGATAGTTTCGATTTAAGCTTAACTGCTTTGCAGCTTGCTTAACAGGAAGATGAATGACTCGATGATTTAATGGTGCGGCTGGCTGACGGTTCCACGTACACATTCGTTCGCATTGAGAACGCTACGCTTATTTTGATTTGCTCGGTGAATGTTTGCTTTACTTGTTTATAAACGCTTGGTGTAGCAAACAAAAGTTGAGTTCTGCAACAGGAGCAAAAAATAAACCAGAACGCGAATGAATTTTATTTATTTATTTATTTAGTTTTTATTTTTTCCAAAGGGATGGAAACAAGTTGCTATGCATGGTTTGAAGGAATGAGAAAGAAAGAAAAAATTCAAAAAATTTAAAGCTTAAATGAACTTGAGACTAAAGGAGATCTGCTACATGAAGCCTTAATATTTTTCATTTATTGAGTGTTTCTCCGGCGACTAGCGTTAAATCGCTTTACGTAAGTGCGCGAAGCTTAGTTCTACACACTTTTCCAATAATTTTTAGAGCAAATAATTGAGTCAATGTTACAATTAAATGTTTCCGGATCTTTGCTTGAATTCAGCTCTCATTAATGGGGAATGTCAGTTTATTCAATCAGTTTGGAGCAATAAAAGAGCAGAAACTCTCACAATAATTTTATTCATTCGATTCATACTCGCACATGGGAACATTAATCTTTTAGGATTCCTCTACTATATCCACAACTTTTAGTTCGCCACTGATAACTGAGCTGAATCATGCGAAAGCAGTTAAAAAAATAACGTCGTTTGGTTCGTTTTGAGAGGAAGAGTAAAAAATGACGCGTTTAGTTTGGGAAGGACTTTAAATGTCTATCTACTCAAGTAAGAAACTTACAGTCAACCACTTGAAGCCGCGTACGCACCACATCTTTATGTGACTCTTCTATTATATTTGTAGGTTAACAGTTACATCAGATCAGCATCTAATACCCTTCGTAATCAAGTGAGAAAAGCTTCCCAGTTGCGGTGCGAGTATTCAAAGGAAAATCTCACACATATCTTTAAATATCGTCTACAAGATGCATTCATTTTTCCTTCCATTAGAATGCGGACAGTGCGACATAACGTAATAATCTTAAAATTCCCTGACATTGTCCTTAGCTTATATTTTGGGTTTTCTTTGGTAGAAATGAAACGAGGAGGAAAATTACATTTCTAAAAACACTAAACAGGAGGCCAATAACTGAATTTTACTACTGTGTAACGTTGGGTTGGCGCGGGTGATTTTTTCCACTTTCAGAGTGGAAATGGAAATTTATATGAGGTACGTGTTGCATTTTATGAGGAGCAAGGAAAAACCACGAATAAGAAAGGTGTTCACGGTTCTTTCGCATAATCGTTTTGGCATCGTAGGCTTGTCTTTTGACCGGTTTAGGCCATTTTAAAATTCTTTGATATCTGGATTTTTGCGATTGGACGAATGTTTACCACAGACACTAGGCTTAGGTGCATTGCAAATTTGAAACTGGCCAAGAATTTTTACACTTCATGGGCTTTTTGAAGCTTGCTTCTGCGCGTTAAAAAGGTTTTGGAACAAAATAAAATTTTTATGCACTATAATATTGGGAGGACGTGGTCAACTTTCGCAATTTTTGTACATTTTGTACTACAGCATCGCTCACAGATTATACCAAACGAAAAACCAATTTTTTTACCTCTTTTTTTTTTCGATCGCTTTGACGCATTTTCAACACTAATGCGTGCAAGTATTTCCAGTGTCTGCGTGTGTTCAGTGTGTGTAAAATTTAAAGTCGAAAGCTTCATTTTTCTGCCCAAGAGAATGTTTACAACAGACGTTGCACCGGCAGCCAGACGAAAAAGCTTAAACCAATTTAGGATTTGATAGTGATCAAGATTGTGGAGTCTCTGAAGCCTCCTTCCGGGCGTTGCACACATTTTGACAAAATAAATATTGATTTATTGATGTATTGATTTATTAATGTATTGATTTATTGACTTTGCCTTGTTAACTGCACGCATACTTATCTGCTAACGTTGCGGAGGAGATTTACAAAAATTAATAGAGGAAAGCACATTGCAATAAAGGCAGATATGACTATATGGCTTTAAAACTAATACTTTGCATAGAGAACAATCAATAATTTGATTTTCCTTAAAGTTTGGACTATCGACTCAACATATATTTTTTTAGGACATTGAAAGAACAAAAGAACGGGTCTAAGGTGGAACTTTCGTTTACAATTACACATAAACCAGGAAATGGCTTATGCAGAAGATAATTAGTAGGACAGTGCGCTAGACGCATGGGACGCAAGTAGTGTCTGAGAACGCTAGACGGAATATTGGAAGAAACATGATCCAACAATGCCGGGCCTCAAATATCGCCCTTCAGTAATTTAACCATAGATAAGATACCCAATATTTCGCTTCTCTACCGAAGTGATGGAAAATTAATAACCTTCAACCCATACTCATGTGGGGACGTGCTACTGGCGGATCTCAAACCAAGCTGCGCAACACGAAAATTAGAAATTGACGTTGGACGGATTCAATAAGTTCCACGTAATGTCCGTAGCTTTGTATCCAAGCCACGACTGAATATTCTGGGATTAGTCCAAGGACCAAGGACGTATACAAGCTTTTCACAATGAACGGATCATCAAACCCTTTTAGACTATGTTTTAATGAAGTCCAGAAAAGATTTAACTTTATTAACAGGAGTTTCAATTTGACTGTTACACCCGAGCTTAATGTGACACGTGATTCGTAAGTCATTAAAATACGATACATTCTCCAAAAGGTAGTTATCAGATGCCTACGACGTACTTATCCTCGACAATGATAGCTTCTTATATTCCTTTAAATTCAACGGCATGCCGTAAATTTGCAACCAGATGACCATATTATTCAAATCTCCCTGGAGAAAACGTATATCAGTTAGTCCATCAGAAGAATGGCAGGTTCTTGCGTCATCCGCCAATATTAGAACTCTAGAATTCTGAATACTGCTTGGAAGATCGTTAATAAACAAATAACAGGAAATGCGCGAGAAACACAAGAATTAAAAAGCACACTTTGAGAACGACTCTTAAGTAACCGTGAAATCGTGTTATCAGCAAAGCTAAGACATTTTCACTTAAAGATCTATAAATTACGGCCTATCTTCTCGAATGCTTTCGAAAAATTAATGCGAATTAGGTCAGGGTGCTTGCACTCCTCCAACGCTTTAAAGGCATCACCAGTGAGTACCAATATGTTAGTAGTCGCGAATCTTCCTTTCGTAAAACAATGTTGGCCCCTTATCCGTCGGTTTATCGGATGGGTGTAAAATGTAGCTTCAAAGGATTGTCTTTATTCTTCAATTTGACCAGCTTCGAATTCGCGCAGAATAATTGCATGCAAAAAGATATAGAGAGGGAATGATCACATTCCAAATAGACAGAAAGAAGTATCAAACCGTAACACTCCTCCAACCTCTCCTTAAATGGTATAAAAACTCAAAAGCTTTTTTATCCTGGAGTGACTTAGTAGCCCTGCTGATAACGGTTTTGCTATGAAAATCGTCAGGGGTTGCTTGTGCGTGAAGCACATTAGTGACAGGGGTTTTAAGGAGCACTAATATGCACACATATCAGATTTCAAGCTAATATCTACTACTAAGTAATGATGTAAGCATTGTGAGTGCCGTTGTGTGCTGATCATGACTATTTGTCAACTCAGTTTTTGGCCGCTAACGGAGGACGCGAAGTTGCAATTTCCCATTTTAACTTTTGTGTTCGCAGGTATTTCAACACTAAAGAAAAGAGACGCGGTCAGATGGATATACAGAAATATCAAACCAAAATCTTGCACCGATCATTAATATAATAATAATTTATAACGTGGGATGGAGTGTTTCTCTGGAGATTACAAACAGCATGACAAATCTAGTATACCCACATCCTTCAGCGGTCTTAGTTATACATAGCCTTTCAAGCCGCTGGTTTCCAAAATATGGGATCATCAGCATTTATTAAAGAAAATGTATTAAGATTTTCTTTTTTGGAGAATACAAGGCTAAAATATAAGAATTAATTAATGGGTACCTAGGTAAACGTTGCCAATGTTGTATTATCAAGAGCAGTCTTTGCACTACATTACCAGCCAACCAATACTAGGAGTAGATAGTAGGAGTACCAGCCAAAGTGTCAAGCAAAATAGTTGCAGTCGCTTTAAGGCAAATCAAGGCTCAACCCAATAGATTACCATTGAAGACGAGTCAGTCGGTCGATCGGGATAACTTTCATGCCGGCTCTGAAGTTGTCCCCGAGAAATATTTCTGCTGTAATTACAGTTTTCGCTCCACCGTAAGCATGCTTGTGAGCGCGTCATAATTTCCCAGACGCGACATGGTGCCGTTCACTAAGAGTGCACATCCTTCACTTCAATTTTCCTTATCAAGTGTTGCGACCGCGAGCACTCCATCGGTAGGGGAATGGCGAAAGGGACAACAAAGACGCACTTAATTTGGGCACCAGGTTTCTGGTGCGCACTCTCAGCCCTAGATTCACTTTATCCGCATTCTCGTTTTAATGGTAAATATCTTAACATATTTGCTACAATTCGATTAAAATTTTTCGGAAATTCAGGTCCATTCAGGTCTGGTTGAATAAATGCTAGATGATCTTCCATTTTCCTCATCTGAATGTATTTTCAAACTCTTGTTTTAAATTTTGAATATTTACTTCAAATAATTAAATCACTTACCTCCTGGTGATGTAATTTCCGCCAAAAAACAACAACTGGCTATATGTGATGATAATCCCGTTTAAAGATTAAGACAATTACACTAAGTTAATGCCGAGACAATCCAATAACACTGTGATAAATATTAGTAAACTTGAGAGCAAGTAAATCTCTTTTTCGGACACAAGCCAGCCATTATTGCAATAAGGATAAAAATTTTAAATCCTTGACATAACATGACTTTTTGGTAGAATTGCTTTCTCTTCATTATTTTTTTTCTTTCGCATTTTGTTTACCGCATGTAGGCGTTTATTAGGTTGCAACATGGGATTTACTGTGTAATCCAAATTAAGTCGGATGAAAATCAAACAGAATATCGAAAAAAGAAAAGAAAAAAAATAAGTATATGCGTGTGTGACAAGTTGTACGTGCAACCAAAATCAGATCAACGTCAAGTTGCATGATATCTGATGAGTTCATTTTGTTGTTGATGTTCGTTGTTTGTCTCGCAAGCGCAATTGTTGAAATTTTATGAAAAAGAAAAAGCAAAAAAGGAAAGACGACGCTCTCGTAATCGCTTTTAAATATTATTATTTTTGTCGCCTTCCTTCGCAGGAACAACAATTGTATCCCGCTTTCCTGTTAGTTAGTTAGTTAGTTAAACCATAACTGAAAATATGCAGCAAGCATTTGGATTTAATCCGTTTGTTTGTTTGTCATTTTAAATATTATCTCCACACACCAGGACAATCTTTTCATTTATTGATCTTTTAACTAAATAAATTTCAAACTTCCAAAAATACTTTCTTTTTGTCTAAGGTAAAAATTTGAAAACTAGCTTCACTTAATCCTTGCCTAAGTTGTAGTCAAGGCTTTGATTATGCTTAGCTTTATTTATGTTTAATTCATTTGTATTATTGTTAGTTAACTTAAGTTACATCTTTTCTTTCGAGCTTCTTTCAGTTTTCAAGTTCCATTACCATTCTGTTAGATTGATGAAAATTAACTGAAAGTTTAGGCGTTTCTTCGATTTTTTTTTCCTTCTTTAGATAGATAGGAGGCTTCACCAATGTTTAATAACGCGGGTGGGAGGAAGTATCAACAAACAAACTGCCTGGATCGATTCGAGGCGTAAATCCTCGGACCCGACGTGACCACTGATTAAAAGCCGAACGTCCTTGGTTCGGAGAAATAAATTGACGCAAGATCCTACCGAAACTAACTGAAAAAACCTAAAGAAGGCTGAAGTCTTCATTTTTACATATCCTCGACCCCTACAGCTATTTAGGCAAGGGGCAAGTTCTAAATGTCTTCCTAATTGGCTAATTTGATTCTAATCTGAATGCGTGTTTTCGTAATAAGTTACACCAGGACGTGACTCTCCGACACCTACGAGGATCATGAAACTAATTAAATGTCATTGTTTTTGTTTATCGGTTGAATTCATTTATTTATCCAAAGAAGCTTTATAGGAGTGCGAAATCTTATATGCTGGCTACTGTGAATTGTACAAGAAAAGAAAAATCGGGCGAATTCTGGACAAACTTTGGTTCAAGTTCTTTGGTTACCGTTCTGAGACGGTATGCACAGTTCTTCAACGCGTCTCTGTCAAAAATGTTCCGTGATCTTACCAAGGAAATCCCTCCGATTATGAACGTGCTTAACATTCATGAGAATCTCATTGAAACGTTATTAGAAATGCAAGCTTATGCAAACTGTCAAGAAGTTTTGGCTAAGTACGACGATATTTCTCTACCCAAATCGGCCACTATTTGCTATACGACAGCTTTGTTAAAAGCTCGAGCGGTAGCTGATAAATTTTCACCAGACATAGCATCCAAGCGAGGACTTAGTCCAGCTGAAATGTGTGCAGTGGAAGCAATACATCGGGCAGTTGAATTTAACCCGCATGTGCCCAAATACGTGCTGGAGACCAAGCCTTTGATTTTACCACCTGAGCACATCCTAAAGAGAGGTGACTCTGAAGCTTTAGCTTATGCCTTCTTCCACTTAAAACATTGGAAAAACATTGAAGGCGCTCTTAATTTGTTGCACTGTACTTGGGAGGGTACTTTCCGAATGCTTCCCTATCCATTAGAGCGCGGTCATCTCTTCTATCCATATCCCACATGCACAGAATGTGCTGATCGCGAGTTGTTGCCTGCTTTTCATGAAGTGTCAGTATATCCAAAAAAAGAATTACCCTTCTTTATACTATTCACGGCTGGACTGTGCTCATTTACGGCTTTGCTGGCTTTGTTGACGCACCAGTATCCCGAAGCGATGGGCTTTTTAGCGCAAACTGTACTTACTTGGATATCGTACCCTTTTCAATTGCTGAAAGAACGCGTTGAAGCTTTTTGGCCCTGTAACTTGTTGCAGCATTTGTCACGTGTCTAAACACAAATTTTTGCATAATGCAATGTTTCCTCGCCTTTTACACACAATACATATTTTTGCCAATTTAAAGAATAAAAGTACGAAACGGTCATTAATTCTCGGGGTAAACGTCGTATATTCAAACATTTAATGTTTAGTTCTAATTGCATCTTATATATCTTAAGTTCCGCTTATTTCTTTTAAATATTTCTTTATTTTTGTTTCATAATTATTTCTGTAAAAAGTGTCAATGAAAGATGAAGTAATGACTTCATTTAATTTATTTTTGCTACAACAAATTATACGCGAGTATTTTCGTCTGTCACTAAATTCAACATTTTTTTTTTTTTTTGTTCGTAAACACGATTATACTCTAACAAGTGTTTGAATAACAATCTTGAAGACAACATTTGCTCTAAAATTTAAACTTCTATACATAAATATAACCACAACACGATACATATTTAAAAACAAGATCAAAAGAAGTAAAGAAAATTAAGTAAAAAATACAAATACTAATGTCCCTAACTTTGCCATCGATTTGATCCTTCCTGTCCAGCAAACGATATGAATTCCTGACCATGTGTCCGCGAGTCACTTCGTGATGCAATAATATATATTTTGTCAAAAGGTTTAAATCCCATATCTTGACTAACTCTAAACATCTTTTTTTTTGTGTTAATTATTTATTTAAAGCAATGTGAAAAAAAACATTTTTTTAAGAACACCATCTGAAATAGTTAGAAAAAAAAAACAATTCAAGTATCCAAAATCACAGCGGTCCGATTTATGTTAAATATCGGTCATTAATAAAAAATTTTCAACAAAATTGGCGGAAATTAAATTTTTATCGTTCAGTTACTCCACGCAATCACGCAAAGAGTACAACTTGTAAAAATACCGAAGCCGTCTGAGTCCTGAATATGCCTCATCAGAAGCCCTCCAATGCTCGCGTTTTGTAAAATAATATTTTTATAACCTGCACCACGCGTCGCACAAGGGCATATTAAATTAGTGCGGATGCATGCAGGCCGCCAAAGGACTTGAGGTAGACCCACCTTTTATTATACTAGTCGATTCGAAACCACTTTTTGAATCGATCTAATATTGCCCGCCCGTTTGTCCGACCGACATGTTTATACCACAGGATGAACGCTATCGAAAATTGTTTGGATGGAACCATTCTTCCTTCTACTTCCAATATCATCTCTTATTTTAAAAGGCCGTTATATGGGTAACTGTGTTAAGGGAAATGGTGTGGGGTATTTAATGATGGTCTCAATATAACGATAATAAGTGATGTCTCACTGTAACGGTTTTCCTTGTCATTTCTAAATTTTCTTGATATTTTCTGCTTTTAATACTAGAAGTATCGACACTTTCCCTATACCCCCTTATTTCTACCAAAATCAATCAATTACGGTACTCAAGGCCAACCAAGTGAGGGGAATGCTAAATATATTTCACGATTTCGTATTTCAACAATGAATTTAATCTGAAGCCAATTCAACCATGCAACGTGAGCTAACTAGAAATCGAAATGATCGCAAAAACCACCCGCCCAGTAATACTAAGTAATTATCCACGAACGAAATCGTGATTAAAGAGATATCCTTAAGACTTCATTTAAAACGTTGGTTAAATTTTCGCGTCTCAATGCATGCTACCTAACGTCATTCAAATGCCAAATTTTTCCTTATTTTCATTTTACGTAATTTAGAGAACGTTTCCCAACTATTTCTTCTTGTGTATCAACTTATTATTAATATACTCTTTTTTCTGTCCTTCTTTCTCGTAAGTACGTGTTTGTGTAAAATTTTTCTTGTATACGTAAATGAATTGAGATCCTTTTCTATTGTCTTAGCAATTAGTTACGATGAGATCACGTAAAAATGCCACATTAACTATTTGCATCGACATGGCTCTCTTCCCTTCCCCGTACTTTATGTACCTGATGATAATCATCATTAGGTATCTAAATTACACACAACTTTTCTTGGCTTGCGTTCATATTCAATCATAGATTTATTTTTATATATGTGAAATAAGTGATTATCATCGGTATGGACATCTGCTGCTGTTACTGAGCTCTAGGATTTGCCAAGTCGTGGGCCGCCCAACCTTTATGTACATGATATGCGTATAGGAAACTTGACGGTTGGTTTCTTTTGCTGATTGTTGTCTTGTTCTTTTCAGTTTTGTTACGCTTCTTCAACGCTATCGACGTCAAGAAAACTCTCTTTGACATATTTCGGCACAGACGGGAACAAGAAATATGTCAATGAGTTTTTGCGAGATATTTAGAAAGCGAACAAAAAAAAAAAAATTGATTTCAATTTTGACAGGAACATGCTCAGAAACTTGGTCATTGGGATTATAAATTATTTTCCGGAAACCTTACAGTGGCGTACGATAATATTTCATCTCAACATAACTCACTCTTTCTTTTGTAATCATAACCTAAACTGAAATTTTTTAGCTAAAAAATTAAGAGCAACACGCAGTATAAAGCAAGACTAGGCAACAAGATTAATATGCCTCTAACAACAGCAAAGAGTAACGCCCGTAACTAAATTCGATTTCAACTGAAACCGCCTCCAAAAAATCAAAGCTTTTACAAAAAACAAAAACAAAAAAAAAAACAAAGCAAAAATACTGAAAAAATAATTTTCAGTTTTAAAAATCATCATCATCATCAACACCATACGGCCGGTTGCCTCACTCACTTACTCACTGCACTCATCCGCTAAAAACATCCAGAGGGATTAAAGAATCCCTCAATAAGCTATACAACGTCACCTTATATCTCATCCAATACCTTTTAAAATATTATGTAGTAGCTTTTCATGACTTTTCTACCTTTTCTTTCTTTTTCTCTTTTGGGCCTTTTTTTTTTTGCATCCTAAAAAAAGCTGAAGACAGTTGGGGTTGGTTGCCTGGCTTGTAAGTGTATAACACCAGTTAGACAATCATCATTGTCATGAACGTCATCATGATCATCATCATCATCGTCATCATTGCTGTGGCAAGCAAGCGGTGCTTTTGGCACTCCGCATACAATATATGCGAGGAGGAGAAGAAAAAGAGCAAGAAAAATCAAAAAATTGTCTTAGTGAACACTTAGCCGACAGCCGAAATCGATCGCAGAACTCACATCTGTACAAAAATCTAAAAATAAAAGCCAAAAATCTAAATGCTTTAGCAAATGGTTTCAGTTCAAGCAAAAATTGGGCGAATTCCATTAAGGATTAAATAGTCGCTTACTTTTTATTATTCTGTTTTTTGATGAATCGTGTGTGATATAATATTTTGCTTTATTTTTTAATTTTTTTTTTTTTTTTAATATTTTATCTGTTGTGATTTGTTTCATTTCGATGACAGTGTTTTCGTTGATTTGAAAACCGAGAAGAAATAAATACTTTGATGGTATCACATGAAGATCCTTTAAAACTTGAATATCATGCTATGATAAATAGAATTTTATATTGCGAAAGGACTGCATATTGAGGTTGGAGGATTTGGCTGAAGGCAATGCATTAAGTATTGCATCTACATTCAATGCTTAGAAAGCAATTAGGAACAACAAAGGGTCGTGAGAGTGAAGTAGAAAGTGCGATGTACCCAAACCAATGCGAATTTTGGGAAATGGTTCGACAACTGTGCTCGTAACATAACTTCTATGATTTCTACTTATAAAGGGAAGTTATTTTTTCGCTTATAGACAAATGTGTTGAATTCAAAGCAGCACAATTCAACTGTAGGCCTACTCCTGATTTATTTAGTTTTAATACTTTTTGAATTAAATTGAGATTCAGTGGCACTCTACTGCTATGTTACTCTAAAATTATTTTAACTTTAAGGAGACAAAAAAAAAAAAAATTTTAATTAAATGCGGATTGAACTCAATAATGCCGGAGACCATTCATATGACATTGTGATGCCAGCTGTTCGACCAGAATAAAATAAACGGATACCTTCTTCTTCTTCTGCAAGTCAGCAAATCAGCAACAGATGATTTACGGAATGCAATAAAATGGATCTGATAATGATTTCCAGACATTATCTCGCACTTCGTATTGTCGCAGTAGATCCACTTTTCATCGCCAGTCAGAATACGTCACAGAAAACTCTCTTTTTTTTGTGTGACAAGCAATGATACCGCGATGTTGAAACCGTTCGAAATGGCATTTTTAGTCAATTCGTGTGGTAGCCATTTTTTCCCCTTTTGAATCTTTCCCATCAGACATAAACGTCTAGAAACAGTTGTCTCATCAACTGCTAAAGGTGTCGATAATTCTTTGAGAGTTTGAGCCAAGTCTTGCAATTAATTGTCTTCGAACTTTTTTAGTCCTCCAGGGCAATGTTGCAAGCATATAATGCCATCATTCAAGCATCAGCTTGTAAAGTACATATCTTCGAGATATAAAAAGCATTTATATTTCGGTTTCACTAAGCAGCCCACATCAAATGGAAATTATGCTTGCAAGACAACGCCAGTAGCATCGGTTAGGTACCGAAATCATGCAAGCGTAGACTGACTTCCATCACTCAGTTCCGTTCAGATTTACAGTCAAAACTTGAATGTATAAGAATCGTTGCTTCCACCAAAGTTGCATATAATTTATTTGATTGCTGTTCAATTACCGCAACTTCGAAGACTCCCGAACGCACCATGGGAAGAATAAACAAACCATGGAACGAGCTGCGCATTTAGTTCGCTTGTTTATAATAATGCGAAGCACGCCACAGTAGTGTTTTCTGGTAGCTCAATATTTAATGAATTTGAGTCCATGTATAGCATTTCAACACACATTCACATCCGCATATTTTTGATTACCTTAGTCTTCAGAGAAAATCTTACAAATTAAAGGGTTTACCAGTTAACCAACAACCTATTTCGTCTTATCTTCGTTCTACATACTAAAGACTTTGTTCTATTCAGCAGATTTATTTTAAAAATGCAGCAACGTTTTTGCACGCTCTGTACGCACTACATCAAGAATTTCCTAGGAGCCTGCAACAAAAATTTCAATTAATATTTCAACTTAAGTAAATGATAATTAATTCCAAGAGATTATGTATAAAAGTTTTGTTTTTGATGGTCACTAGACAAAGCCTACGGTACGAATCTTTAACCTATAGCGTCGCTTATATTGTAAATCTATATCGTGAGGTCGAATAGATGACAAGACAGAGCCTTGTGATGGACGTGCAAGTAGAGCCTCGATGAAGGAGTAATGTGTTTAAATGCACTTTTGATTATAGATCGATTCGAAAGACTTGCAAGAGTCGATAAAACATGTTCTGTGTGCGTGAAGAAGCTTTTTCTTAGAAAAATTTTTAATTATTAACCTCACTGTACTTTGTCATATTAATACAAGAAAAAAAAAAAAATGAAAAGGAAGGAAAAAAAATCCTATTGCTGACATGTATAGCTACACGCAAATCCCTTGCTGTACAAGACAGTTCGACACCACAAGTCGTATGCTAAGAATTCCCCCATCAAAAAAACAACAAAACCAGCAACAACAACAATGACAACATAAAATAGAGCAATACTGCACAGTAAACCGATGTATATATATATATATATATATATATATATATATATATATGTGAGTAACGAGCAAGGTTGTGATGTTTGCCGCTTAAGAACTCAATGGATAAACTTTAAGCTAAAATGATTACAATAACAATAACAAAACAGAAAAAGAAAAAGAAAAAACAGCGACTAACCAAGCGAGCTAGCCAGCGAGTATGAAGAACACGATTGCTGCTGTTGGCAAGTAATTGTAAGCACCACAGGAGTTTCGGGGTTACCCCCCAAACAAATGCAATGTAATGCATAAGAGAAGGATGAAGAAGAGGATGGAGAAAACGAAGAAAACGAAGAAAAGGAGGAAGATGAAAACATGAAATACATGAACAACACACAATACCAAAAACCAATTGACTGAACTTGATGTTTATAAACTTAAAGGCTGTAATCACATTAGCATCAGATCCTTTAGTTATCACCTGTGATGCCGACCATACACAGAGGCAGTGAAAGTAAGAAAGAGATGGAATGAGTGAGGAAAGCTTGCATCGGGGAAGCAAGACGGCGCAGAGAGAGAGTGAACAGTAAGTGAAGGCAATAAAATAGTGCCTCAATAACAGCTACAATGAATAATAATGAATAATAATGATGATGATGATTGTATACGATGATGACGTCGCTGATGAGCATGTTCAAATGGTGTTGGTAGCCCCTAATATACGGCGTTGCCTTGGCAATCGAGTATGTTTGCCGGTGTATAGTATGTAGGTAAAATATCCCACGATCACGGAGGCACGTACGGCATACACATATAAAACGTTTTCAATTGTTACTCTGTGTGCTGTGTGCTGGGTGTTGTGTGCTGTTGTTGTGCTGTGCTGTTATGCCTTTGATCGCTTATTTGTCTTAAAGTAGGAGTTTCACTTGCCCTTTTTCTTGTCTCTGCTGCTATTGTAAATGATATATATATATATATACATATATATATATATATGTATGTATAAATGTATACAATAAGCAAAAAATAAAAAAAAAAATTAATATTGATTTGTTTTATTGCAGCGAAAGAGGGAACAATTCGGATCAATTTTTATATTCTTTTTGATGTTATTGTTGCTGTTATTGTTTTTGCTGAACGTGTTGATGTCTATTAAGGCGTATAAATATTGTTTTGTGTGTACAAATTAAGATGATTTCCTGATTCAAAACTCGGCGATTGTGAGCGCATGTGTATGTGCGATGCGCGAGCCACTTATTTTTTTAATGTTATATTTAATCATCTCTCGGTGAAGCAAAGACAAAAAGAGGAGGCAAACGATGAAAGATACCATAAAAAATGCACTCACATCTGTTGGTGGGATTTCATTAAATAAATTAAAAATTAAATAAATATTTTTTTTTTTTTTGGTTACGAGGGTTGCCCGACATGTCTTTCCGATTCCATAATAAAATCAAATATTTCCCATATAAAATTTTGTCATTATTTAATGCAATTTTACGTAAATTTACGCAACGCACTATTTATGGATGTTAAAGTGAATTAGTAAATGTCCGATAAGCTATTACTTTGACGCTTACAATACGGTCAGGACACCATTGGTTTGCGCCACGTGGACCAATTAACATTTTTGTCGCAAGAAAACCTCACAAATTAATTACGGAGCTGCATCGTTACTGAGATGAAACCTCGAACTATTACCAGTAACTCTTCTACTGCTAGTGCGACTACTACTAACACTACTACTACTACTGTTCATACTACTACTGCTGCTAATTGTTCTACTATAGCATTGGTATTACTAAAGCTCTTTAGCCCTGATCAATCAATCAATCTAGGAATAGTTTCAGTAAATGGGAAGACATGCATAGTCTGCTCTTTTCATATGAAATCATTGAGATTTAGTTCCTGCAATATTTTCGTCAAGTAACGTCCGCAGCTGAATGTGTGTCGAGTATTGAGTATATATTTTTTTTATTGATGTCTCCAAAGCTAGAGATGCTCACCTGCTTCGTCAGTTTGCTGCGTAATACTGGAATTAATGGTACAGTCTTCTACCGATCAACGATGTTTCCGCCAGTAGAACTCGTAGAAGGCTAAACGTACTGCGTCAATTTTCCTCGAAAATCGTAACGAATCCTCGCTGCAATCAGAAATAAAATGATGTTTGTGCAAGCGTTGAGATAACTATCCTCGAAGTCCCTGAAAAATAATCACACGAAAGTGTTCGCAGATTACATTGTAAGATGCCCTGAATTTATTTGCAATTATTTTTCGCTAACCTGATTGAAGCTAAAAGCAACAGCGTGAAAAATTTTCACCCAAAACAACGCAAAATTATCTTAAGTTAGGAACGTTAGTCCGAATTTGGCAATTTTTAGGAGTTGCCATATTTTCAAAAAAAACGTTTCGAATTTATTTTCCTCTTTCGTCTTAAGTTCTCTTGCGTTATGCATGGCTTTTTTACTTTTTTATTTAAAAGTTATTTCGAAATTTATGAATATATTTTCCTTTAATCTTCCGCTATTCATCACCATATAATTTGCATAGAAAATAATTCAGTTTTTTTTTTTTTTTTTTCTTTTATATGAAAAGATCAAATTCTTTGATGAACAATTTATAACTTTATGACTGCATCAACTCTATCCAAAAACAAAAAAAAAAAAATCCCCAGCAGCATAAGTCGCTTGAAAGTTTCAATTTTTCCTTTTTTACTAATGCAGATACTTAAAGCTAAACTATCTTATAGATGGTTATCGTTAAAGCAGCAACAAAAACAACAACACACACAACAACAATAATGAGTTACAAAAACCTTTAACCATAAAGTAGTTGCTCTAGTTGCATGCGCTCGTGCTCATGTTAAGCATTTATTGGCACAACAACATTTTCTAATAATAAGCAACCAACGGACAACAACAACAACTGGTTACTATGTCTTTCGCTCGTGTACGTTTGCATTTGCGTACATGTTGCAGTTAAGACAACTCTTCTTTAAAATGGAAACTTTTTCTATTCATCTTTCTACCCGACACTTGGAATGGGGAAGCTTTAGCAAGACATGGATCTCCGAGCCGTTTACGATCAGTTGCAGATTTTCTCTTTTGCCGTCAATTAGAACGATTTCATCTACTTATCATAGTTTTAGCGATCGTAAGCGTTTTGCAAGCAGATGACAGACAAGATAAAAAAAGTGGACGAACTTTTCGACAGACAGACTTTACTTAATCAGCCCAGAATTATGTATGCTGGGTCAGAATATATATTCTTTATGCGACCGCTGATGAGTAGGTGTTCTAAGAAAACTCTATGACTTCGAACATTTTATGTTCACGCGATAAAATGTCACAAACGAATTGCGGCATCTATATGTTACTTACCCGGGAACATTGAAATGTTGTACATGATAACAATCGTAATATACTGACGATTTTCATATTTCAACACCAGCCATTGATGGGTATGTAGAGTTTGGATTCAAGGCGAACATATTTTTTTTCTCTTTCTTTACCGTTTGCCAAGCATCTGTTGTTTTCTTTAAATCGCAGTTGAGCTACGTACTGCAGGACTACATTTAACTGGTACGTGATCTTAAGGCACCACGTACTTAACCAAGGAGAGGGAGAAAGAGATTGTAATATGCATTTAAACACTTGTATTATGTATATTGCGGTTTAAAGTTATAAATATTTTTTTATTTTTTATTTTTTTTGTATAAAAAGTAAATAAATAATTTTCTCTTTTTCTTTTCTTAAAATTCATTTCTTTACTTAACGCATTCACATTCTGTTTAGGAATGAAAGTATTTTTTATTTTTTTTTCAATTTCGTGGCCATTCTGCAGGTGGTAAAGGAAAAAGTCCCATGTTTTCTTGCCTCGAGTATTAATAAAAATTCATTTCGACAGAGGAGAGATCAGCCAGACATAACATATACTACGAGTTGTTTCAATCCGACAAAATCTTGACTAGAAACTAACGCCAATAACTATTAAAGTATGAATTGGAACGTACTGCGCTCCACGATTTGTACGCCAGACATTGCTAGTTTTGATTAACGTTTTTTTCCAAAGGATGGCCTATTGCGTCTGACCAAGGAGCACTTCTGGTCCTAAGACGATATCCAAAAAAATGATAAATGATGAATGGCGGAATTCATATTCTGTCGGAAAGATGGACAGAATAGTGGTTAACGAGGGTTAATACATTCAATAAGATTTCTTATGCCATAGAAACAATCATACACACATTTTTCTTTTTTTGTCTTGTTTAATTACCCATCCATTACTGGATATAGGTAATCACATTTTACACAGTAATGCTATTAACTAAGGAACAAATATTTTCTCGACTTCTTGGTGTGTGTAAAATTTCGCCGATTCTTCTCAGCCCTGTCCAATGTCAAATATTACGCAGCCACGACATATGTTTTCTGCTCAAGCCTCTACGCTTTTCCATACGTCTCTCAGCTATTAAGTGTGGCAGTTCACATTTTTCCCTATGTACCATGTACTCAAAATACGCAGTTTTTGGTTTCTTAATAGACTTCCATAGCTCACGTTCACAGTTTATTCCTCTCAAGCATTGTTCCACGATATCTTTAGGATTCTACGGTAACACTACACCTTAAAGGCCCTCAGTCTGTTCGTTGCAATGATTTTTAATGTCCATGATTATAGACTATACAAAAGCTTTGACCATACGAAGCCTTCCATGAAACGAAGGCGAAGGAATAAGTTCATTTCTCGGCTTGCTATTCTTCTAATATGGATTCAAGGTATACAAGTTTGTCAACCTATTCCATATTTTGGTTATTAATTGGTCAAGTGGCATTTGCGTATAAAGCTTACGTTCGACCTACGATCTGATATCTAGTTTCAAGCCACAGCTATTACTTTCATCATTGAACCGTATTACCTGTTAGGATATTTGCGTCGTTCGCATATCGGACGTTATTGATGATCGATGAAACATTTTTACAAACATTTATATATACGAAAATAGCTAAAAACGCTACAGTGAGACACAGTTCATCGTTAAATATTTCGCACTACTGCCTTTAATAGGATTATTCATACAACGACTTTTCAAAAGTAGATTTGTGGAGAGTAATTCGGTCCGAACCAAATTCAATAGAGTTCGTCCTTGACCGTCCCAAAATATATCAAAAATTGCGACCTACAGGATGAAAGCAAGCAACAAAGCGGAGAGACGAAAAGACAAGCTTACACCGATTCGGATTTATTTTCTGATCGAGTTAAGCTTGTCATCCGGCGTGCTTTCCTAATCATTTTTGTTCGTCCGGTTGTTGATTCTGAATCATTGCCTGATTAATATAACCTTGTCTCTCCATCTGTCCGATTTTTTTTCTTGATCACTTTTCTTCGTTCAATGGTTGATTCAGAATCATTTTCTGATCGATCTAAGCTTGTTTGTCCATCTGTGCGTCTTGCTCTTTTGACAATTTTCTGAATCGATCGGTATAATAAAGGATTAATCTACATGAAGTACTTTCGCATACATCCGTACAAACTTAATATACCCTTGTGGTACTTGTGGTGTAGCGTATGAAACGCGTTTTTAACGTGCATCCATGTATTTCATACATATTGTAGGTCCCTTAAAGCATCTATTCCGCAAACATATCTACGATCACTTGAAATACTAGCGAAAAATTTTAAAAGATTTGCCGAAAAATTTTATTGGAATTGCAGGAACTTTTTTTTTAATTTTCGATACAAATTTTATTTTGAATATCTGTTTAGTTTAGACACCAACCGTCCACAGTTGAAATGATCATTCGCAATAGAAGCAAAGACAATGAGTAAATTGTAATTTGTCTTTACTAGTTTGAAGAGTGTATGCTTCACAAATCTTTTATTTATTAAATATTAAATAAAGTGACATTAAATAATTATTGAATTTAATTAAATAAATAAAATTAAAGGAACAAACAATAGTAACAAGTTAATTTAAATCTTCGCCATTAATTTGTATAGTGACGTAGGAAGCATCTTTTGAGTTGCCACATGCTCCTTCATTGTCTGCGATATCTTCAGCAACTAATGTCACCTGAGAGTCGACCGAATTTCTACGTTTATTTGCAGTATGTTGGTTTGAGAGATTTAAACTAACTCCCGATAGACATCTTTTTACGTGTTCGTGTGTTGACGAGTGGTTTACGGGAGCAATGTGAGATTCGTTTGTTGTCATTTTTTCTTTTTCGTTTTCCATATTCGGATTTTCTTTTGAAATTGGATTCGATTTTCTAACATTGTAAGTAATGCTGGTATATCGCCCATCAGCCGAGCGGGTACGTCGTCTTCGCACTGACTCAGGCTTAACCGTAAGAAAATTCTACAAATTATTCAACATTTCTTTTACAATCATATTAATTTCTCTTATTTGCTATTTTCTTAGTACCTCTTGCAGTTCCATTTTATTATCGATTTTGTATACTTTTGTCAAACCGTGCTGTTCTTCCAATTTATTCGTTACCACCGGCATCAAATCCCGACTATTAGAAAATGACATCGACGATTGCGATCTTTCGGGTAATTCGCCGGGAAATCGATTATCTCGATGCCTGCGATTAATAGCCGAGCTGGTATTATAAACAAAAACTCGTGGGAAATCCATAACAAATTCACGGCTGCGTATTAAATCGGCCAAAACGGATGATTGTCTTTGTGTTGCGGTTTGTGGATTGGCCACGTTCGTAATAGAATTGTTACGCGGTCTGTCGGGCTCATATTCCAAAATACTTTCTTCGCTACCTAAAAACTGTAAACGTTCGATATATTGTTGAAATTTTGATCACTGAAATTCTCATCTGATTGAAGTAAGCAAATCGATATCATAAATTACAAAGCGATTCTTGCCAAGCTGATCTACTTTATTTTATTTACGTGCCCTATTGGTAAGCTTGATGTGAAAGTGTACTGTACGAGTTCAACTATATGTTCTATAATATGTTAGTTAGTTATTGATCACAACACTTGCATAAAATTCATCTCAAGCTCAGTTTTAGCGATTTGGTTGGAATTAGATAAAAACTTCATTTGATAGAGAAAGCGGATTCCATTAGTTGAACTCAGCTTACAAATACTTGCTTGCCAAAATGGTACCAAGGCGAATGTGCAGTTTTGCCATTGAAATGTGGCCGAATATAAAATAGGGATCTTTAAGTAAAAAATATAAAAGCCTAAACAACATCGATGTAATCATATCCGCCTGTCCGACCATCTGTCACCCGACGATTGACGGAGAAAGAAGGTAAGAATTTGAAACTTAACATATATCCTTTAATTGGACATTCAGTTTTAGAAATGTGTCTGACTCGTTGCAAAAAAGTTCATCAAAGACATTAACTCAAAAACCACAAATAGGACTGCATAAATCTACCTGATTTTCTAGGAAATGAAATTGTTGAAGTGATAAAACCATATACACATCCATAATGCTTCACCTGCCGATGTCATAAACTAGAATACTTTCACGCAGTAGGCGATTAGCGAGTTCGCATAAAGAGCCATTAAAAACGAAAGTGGCGCAATGAAATTAAGTATTGGCAACTTGCTCGCGGAAAAGGGTATGTAAGGAGAGTACTGGCGCAAGGCAAGGGCAGTCAAGTCAAGAGTATTGAATCGTAATATTCGAATGGAGAAGACAAGCTTTAAAACATTGAAACGCCTACATGATTTGTAAATAGATCTCCTAAGAATTGTAAATAGGCTTTAACCTAAAAATCACAATTCAATGCTACGAACCTAGTCTTGAAACGAGTCGAATAAAAATGTAAAATAAGAAAGGACTGTAAGTTACAGTATGTCAATCCTTACCTCGTAAAGATCAGTGCGAAAAGCATTCCAATTAATCAACTGGGACACCCATATGTAATAGAATGCTTGAGTGATTACGACTCGAAATCGTTTTGCCTAGGAGCGCTACGATGTGCTTAGCATCTATATATATATGAGTTAACAAAGACGTAAATTCCCACACAACGTTTATTAGCTATTAGTTTAAGTTTCACAATTTCGCCGTAAAGTGACCACAGTTTTCTTCATTGCTTTTCTTTTGACTTTCTTTACCCAATTAATCCTAAATTGACGAAAATCTGAGAACTAGGAATTTTGTCGTTTCATTTCACTATTGCAATAATGACTTCCTTTGCCATGAAAAAGAAGAAGAACAAAATTATTCATCTGTTCATAGTTTTCCGTTAAAAGTCAATAGTTTCCCGTCAAAATGCATGGATTTGCAGAGTTCTCTGTTAATAATGCTGGGTTCTCAGTTAAAATGCAAAAAAATACTAATTTGAGAATAGAATGCAATATCGTATTACTTTGTTTGTATGTAGGCATGGATTTACCGCTTTTAGTGTGTTTTATATCAATTGTAATATACCGTGGCCTATGTTATGCTGTCGTATTGACTTTTAAGCAGTGCAGCCGCGTTATCTATTAAGCTGTCGAAATGTAATGCAAGCGATGGGAATCAAAAAATTACTTAGACTTAGACGCATATCTGTACATTCTTGTTGATGATATGTTTTACAATACTTTTGTATTAAAAGTTGCTAGCAGTGGGGCTGTTAAGCACTTTGCGTACATTCTACAAGCGTAATAGTAAGAAGATTAAAGCGCAACGCAACGGTATGTTTTGCAAACATTTACGTATATTTTCTTTTTTCACAATGAATTTTAAATTTTCCAGATATATTAGCATTCGGCTTTGATTGATATAATTTATACAATTACATAATACTTGTTTATTTGTGTGGGTGTATTTGTGTTTGAATGAATTCATCTTAAATATACGCTTAACACTCATAATTAAATATTTATTTTATATAATAAAAAATTGTTTTTACTTTCATACAAAGGGTTGTCGGATGCGTCCGTATGTATGGATGATGACTAGGCTTTCTCTTAGTCAGTGACTTTTTTTTTAATCATTTATTACTTTTTGCCTTTCTTTCTCAGTTTATGCTTTTTTTTTTTTCTTTTTTTACTTTTTTTAATTGCATAGAAAATTGTCATTAAAAACTAAAAATAATTAAAGTTTTTTAACGGTCAGGTTATGTTTTTCTTTCAAGTCTTAGAACTCTTAAGTGTGGATCTCATGGGTCTTAACAGGGAGCTTGGAAAGGGATAAAAATATAAAATTATAGAATAGCTCTGTGCGTATATACATTTAAACTAAACATAGAAATTACATCACTAAGTAGTCGTAGAAGCCTTTACGTATGAATGCAACGACTTTCTCTTTAAAGCCGATAGAAGTGCGCTTACGGGGAAGGGAATGGTGGCGGGGAAGAAGGACGAGGAGAGAGAGGAAGGTTTAAGATTGTGTCGAAGTGCTTTATACATCGGTCACTTGGCGACTACTAGTACAATGTTGTGTTCTACTGTCATTGGTAATGGAATTGCTAGTGTTAGTGCTAGTGCTGCTACTATCATTTGTCGTTGATTCGACCATAAAGGGCCGATTGCTATTTATCGTCCGATTCAGGCCAGGCACTGATATATGCCAGGAGCACAAGTCATTAGCAGTATTAGTTGCAGCGGAAATGCCGTGCATGGGACACCCGGCCGCTGACAATGAGGGACTATTGCAACTCGACACAGATATTGGTTCTACTGGTACATTAAATACTGAATTGGGTTCTGTGATTCCAAGGGAATTCGTATTACTTTGAACTACTTGGTCACTACTATCATTGCTACTGATTTGATTATTGTGATTGATTTGTGTTTGATGATGATATTGTTGATGATATTGTTGTTGTTGTTGTTGTTGTTGTTGTTGTTGTTGTTGTTGCTGTTGCATAACACCAACTACTACAACTGGCACATCTGTATCATTTAATGACGGTACTGTTGCAATATACTGAGGCGGTGCAGGAATTGTGTTCACTTCATCACCCACCACATAACCATAAAATTTCAATACATCCAGTTTGCACATAGGACATGTTCTGTGTTCTAGAAGCCACGGATCTATGCAACTCTTATGAAATTCATGCCTAAAAAAGTAAACGCAAACAAAAAATTATCATATCTTGTGTAAACATTACTAGTATGCCGGCACTCACTTGCAGGGTAAAACACGGATTAAATCTGATATTTTATATGCTTCTATGCAGATGGCACAACAATCCGAATCAGCATCTTTTTCGTCAGTACTTTTACCCGTTTTGGTGGGAATCTTCATTATGGCTTTTTTCGTTACTGAACATAGATGGCGCTGTAATATAATATCAAGAAAAGCATTTAGTATCAGAGGCACTTTCTTGCACAAAAACAAACTTAAGCATTACCCAACAAACAATTAAAGAAATGAACCACTAAGAAAATTATATTCGGCTGTGACCGAATATTTTATACCCATCATCGCTATAACAAAAGAATTAAAAGAAAGAAAACACTAAATTTTCATATTTAATATAATGTGACGAGGATGGCGGGTGGAGTGTTTCGGTCTTTGTAGAGTAAAAGCGGAAATTAATATCGTGGATCTGTTATAGCAAAAAACGCAAAAAGGAAAGACGTTCGCCGCTTTTGTAGCATTGTTGGCGTGTCGCTTGACCGGTTTGGGTCATTTTTCAAATTCCTTTCCAAGTTTATAAGCGATATTTATATTGTTGCGGAAGGGAGAATAAACACTACAAACACGACATAGTTGGGCAGGCGGACAGACGAGCAAGCTTGTGTGCATTCCGAATGTGACGCTGTATATACTTTGTGATTCTTTCCTTTTGAAGCCTCCTTCGGGATGTAGCAAACATTTTGGCAAAATTAATATACTGCTCCCCTTTTGGTCATGGGTATCAATATATTCTTTATGCCTTACGGGCTTTAACAACTAATATAACATATATTACTTTCATCCCGAAAGATTCCTATCTTGAAGATGATCAGCAAAACTAAAAATAGCGAAAATAGAAGAAATGGCGTTGGAAAAGTAGACTTTGGAGATTTTTGCTTGAAGGAGAGCAGCCTATGAAATTTTCGAAATCTTACTGAAATATTCAATAGATGGCAGAGGTTTGCGGTTTCTACGCTTTCACTTAAGGATAATATCGAAAGTTCCAAAATAAAAGAAAAGATGGAAACATACATATATATATATATATATATATATATTATATATATATATATATATATATATATATATATATATATATATACATATATATATATATATATATATTTCTTTTTTGTAATATCAGTTGCATTTCAGTATACCATTTCATGATGACGTTTTTGTTTTTGCTCTTTAAGAGATATAGTTCACATTGTCTGTCTTAGTAAAAGAAATTCAAACTAATCTTTTTTCACATTTCAGCTATCATAAGCAGTAACCAACACATTAAAGTACTAGAGCTTTTCTTTTAATTTTTTATTAATTTCGCTAAATTGGATATTTTATAATTTCATTTTACTCACCGATTGTTGATCCTTAGTTTGCATATAACGGAATTTTTGTATATAATAGAAAATCAGCCATACCAGGGAAATAACCATTAATATAATGAAGGAGATGGCCACAAAGAGAATTGACGTTCTAGAAGAGAAACTTCTTATTTAAATTAATTGAATATATTACTGATATATATATATACACATACATACACATATACATATATATATATATATATAAATTCTTAAGAAAAACTTTTAAAAACACCAACACTTAACAAACGAGATTGAAAAATACTATCAGATGTTTCGTTTACCCAAAATTATTATTTTGCAAAATGAAAATTTCTATAACATAATAAATTCATCGAGAAAAGAACTCATATATAATTTCTAAAGAAGTTTTTTTAAAAAAAAACGAAAGTGCAAAAAAGGAAAATGATTTAAAAGAAATTATCTATCACTTACTTTTTAAAAATCTCTAAAACATGTAAATTTCATCCAAAACGGAAACGTGATGTTGTAAAAATTTTTGTATATAATCTAGAATTGGTTTTCTTTAGTTAGCTTTTAGTATCAATTTTGGATGATTATGTAGAAGAGTAGGAAATTTTGTAATAGTTTATTGCAATATGTAACACATTTCAATAATAATAGAATTTAAAAAACAAAAACAAGTCTAAGAAACATTTGGTTTGTTGGGTGTAAGTTCAAGGGTAATATCTATACATTAATTGTTGAGCAGTTCGATCGTGGGGATGTAGCTCAGTGGTAGAGCGCTCGCTTCGCATGTGAGAAGTCCCGGGTTCAAACCCCGGCATCTCCATTAAGCAGAGGCGTGCTCGCAGGCTTTTTTTTTGCACTATTTACTTTTTTACGCGTTTCCCAAAATAAAAAACCACTCCCTTCTGCATTTCAAACGTTTCACATATTTTACCCACAGATCTGAAAACGTGATTTATTATTCTTTTTCTCTGCAGATAATTCTTATCTCAAAAGATCATGTATGCAGATATCGTTTCCGTCAGTATATGCACCTGACCACTCATTTGTGTGATTTTCTATTTGCTCCTTCTATTAGACCGCCCATCTCATCATAATCATTGAAGGATAAGGGGTGTATATCATTTGGTTAAAAAGTTTGCACCTCCCAGAAGGAAGCTTCAGAGGTCCCACAAAGAATATACATTTTTGAAAAGCATTAACTTCTGTCCATCCGTCCGTCTGTATAGTGTTTGTCATGAACATTTTCCTGACCGCAAGCATGGGAAGTTTCTGAAGGCAACTTGATATTGAAAATGGCCCAAATCAGTCTAAGGACACTCTATGGATAGTGCTGTGGCACAGTGTACAAACGTAAGACATTTGACTACGCCTTCTCAATGTTATAGTGCATCAATACTTAATGTGTACCTTTATAACGTGCGGAATCAAGTTTTAAAAACCCTATAAAGTCCAATTTCATATTCGCAATGCAACAAAGCAACCGCACCTGTCTGTCTGTCCGCCTAATGTACTGAGTAGTATCTGCGGTCCAAAGTCCACATGTCTATGCAACCAAAACTTTCAATACCTTTGATTTCCGTGTTTTTTGTTTCTTACTCATAAAGAACAACACGTAGTCAATAAAAACTACCGCTTTTATTCTGAAAATAGAGAAATCCGGCCGCGGGCACTCCACACATAAAGGAGAGAAAAGTTAGTTCGTTCCCTTTTTTTAAGTCTTATTTAGGATAAGGGTGATGAGTGGAAAAGATTCGTTCACGGTTGAACACAATTTTCTTACTTGTTTATTCTTCCATTGACTTATCCTTCCTCTGTTTAATTTTGAAATTTCTATCCAAAACAAACAAAATTTAGATTTTACCATTGTTTCGAAAATACCAAAAGTAGTGAGTGACATGTGCACAGATTATCGAAAAGCCATGAAGCTTTTAAAGTAATAGGGACATTTTGTTTGAGAAGCCCTGCACATTTCCGTACTGGAAATTAATAATCGATATGCGTCTTCTGTTCCCGTAATGCATAGAGATCTTACATATCGAAGTTACCAACGAAAAGATATAGTAATTTAATCATTTCGTCATCAAAAAATGAACGGCAAAGATCTCTTAAAGAGTACGTATTTTTTTGTAGCCCATGAAATAATAATAACTTTGGTGAATACAGAAGCGATATTCGCTCGTAAACAGCCTACCAATGTTCAAAAGATGTAAAAAAATTTAAAGAAAATTAAAATTTTAAATATTTTTGTTGATATAAGAAATTCTAGTGCAAAATCGACGTGAAATTTTCGCAAAGCATTTACCCTTAACTGGCACTTTTGATATAATCGATGTGAAAAACGCTCCAATAAATCAACTATGACCTCAACAACGAACAAAAAGGGTATACGAATTTCGCCTTAAAACGTAAATACCTCCCTTCCTTGTAATTCAAATGTTGATAGGGTCCTTTGGTTTGCGGAAGGTTCCTAAGCTAACTTTCATTTTTTTTTTAATTTCTTTCAGCTTTTTCTCACATATGCACTTCATTCCTGCACTTACCGAGTAAAAGTGTTAATGGGACGCATGCCACTGCGACCCTCTATTATATCAGCAATCACTTCAATACCACGATCTAGGAGCACAGCCATTTCCGAACCAATTTCCAGGTATGTTATCACAGCTGTTATGTTACCTGTTGTGAACGAAAGAAGGATCAATAGAAAGAATTTTTTGTGCTTGTGATTACTACTATAGGCGCATCACGGGAAAACCGTGACTTCATGAATGGCTTAAATGGAATACTGCCGTAGAAAGTGGAAGGAGGTTTTCATTTCAACATTAAGAGAAAAACAAGCCCTTGTCGTGTAAACGCTTGGGCACTTAAAGTAACGGACGCAGTAACTAATCAGATATGATGCTGAAGGAGTATTTTAAATGCACGCACTTGTGCCGTGGAAATGAAGAATTGGAAAAGAACTTTAACAGCCTCTCAGTAAAAACGACAAAAACTGTGCAGTGACCTTTTCAGTTATGAAATGACTTAACATATTCATAACTGTCCCTTACCTAAGCTTAAAAAAAAAGACTTTATTTATTCCAGTCGCTTGTATAGGGTGACCACAGGGAGGGTTTACCATTAAGCTGCAATAAGTAGGTAACTTTGCAGTTAATGTTTGGCCAGTGTGCATATGGTACACACTTACTGCACGAAAACATTTTGTCAAAATCAATTATCAATTATTTTGATAATTGGAAAATTATGTGAAATTTAGGAGGGAAGAAGAAGAGAAACAATTAAAGGAAAAAGCTTACGGAAGAAGACTTACTGGAGAAAAGTGAACGCCTAAACTATGCATTTGCCTCTGCCAATGCATTAAAGCATCAAAGTCGTGACACGCGTCGCCAGCATGATTTAATTAAAAAAACGCAGCATTAAAATCCACGATTTATTAAAAAGCTCTAACCCTTCCAAAATGAATTTTAAAATTGAAAGGTAGACAATTGGCAACAGCATCCATTTAAGAGGAAATGGAAGAAATCTTTGCGTCTCGATTGAAAAAAAATAACTGTGTTGTGTATGAAACTTTTGTTTAACAAATTTTGAATTTTACAAGTTTTTGCCAATAATTCCCGACGCCTTCAAATTGTAATTCTTTTAATATAATACATTTCTCCCGACTTACGTGATTTGCCTTTTATTTGCATTTTCTCCAAATTTACTACTGGCTTATCATTATAGATTATTACGCCGGCTGCTCCCTTGGCGTAGACATTTTTCACTTTCTCCTCGAAAGTACAATGACCGCGTCGCACTAATGCTATCCATGCACCAGAAGGTATTGGCTGTCCTTTGGTCCCTAGTATATTACTTGTGCAGGCTGTATCGTCGTTAACATCATTACTGGCACTAATATGAATCAATCTACCCTGTACAGTAAGTATTTTCCCTTCGCCATAGCGTGCCTTCTCCTCGTTGAAGTTCACCTGTTGTATGATATTATGTTCTTTGTAAGAATAGTTTAGAAATGCATAGGTGTAGACATCCATGGTAATGCGTTCTTCATTTGCAAATGTTTGGCTGGCATTGGCATTGGCAGCAGCTGAACGAAAATAACGTTCTATATCCTGATTGGCTATTGACATGGCAGCCACAACGTCATCGGGGAAAAAACCCAACGAAAAGAAATATATTATTGCTACGTTTACGAGGAAATGGTGTAAATCCATAGTTCCTTTCGCGACACTTATAGGAGAAGATTGGCACCTTTTACTGTTAAAGCTTAAAAGAATCGTATTTGTGATGATTTGTTTTGGTCGCTATCCAGTTAGATTTCATTTGGAAAAATTTGCTTCAAAATTTCCAAGACTTCTTTTATGCGTTACGCTATAAAGAAAGAAACAGAATTTCAAAAATATCAGAAGAATTCATTTGATTTTTATCACATTTATCTCCTTTCCTTCCATTATGCTCTCAATTTGCTTCGCAAGCAGAGTAGAATTTTTAAGTTTTTTTTGCTTCACGTTTAATAACAAAGGCATGACAAGATTATGCCGTTTCTTTTATTTTTGTATATGAAATTTTAATGAATATTGCATCATATCATTTTCGGAGATAATTCTTACGCACACCATCCGAAACATATGTGGATACATGACGACACTAACACAGCCACGTGTCTTGAAGTTCTTGAGATTCTGAAAAACCCCCCGTTTGTCTCAGATCGTGTCATATCGTTTCTAATAATTAAGTTTTAAAAAGTCGCTAAAGCTACTTTGAAGTCTCCTCACTGTCTGCGTTATTCAGTTGTTAAAATAAAACAAAATGAAACTACTACCTACAAGAGATCTTGTCAAGTATTGATTGAATGAAAGCCAGATTTTTGCAATACTTTCCCTTCTATCAATTCCTTCTTCTTAATCATCCGTTCTTCAAATTTGATTTATAAAACGAATCTCCACAAGTCGGATTCAAAGACCTCCTACAACAATTTTCAACATACTATCGGAGGATAGCTTGATTAATTTTTCTATCTTTTTTGAAATTTAGAAAAATTTTCAGAGATCCCAACAAAGGAAAACTAAATAATATAATCTGTAGGGTTGTCTATCCGATGACCTGAGGCCTGAATTAGTTCAAAAGCGATCTTTAGAAAAGAAGTTACTGATTAGGTCCATAATTGAGTTTTATTGAGCATATGATGCAAGTTTGCCATCCCATTCTTCCCTTCTTTTTAGTAGAACATAAATTCCGTATTAGAGACAAACTTGTTTTTTGAGGCTACCTAAACAACATTCCATTTTTTTAGTGTTCTTGTAAGAAAGCAAAGATTACGTCTTTGTAAGAAGCAATCAGAATAGCGTTTCATGTTTTCCTAAAGGATATTGCAATAGACGGCCGAGGGCTGTTGTGCTGAAAAATGAATCGATATATTGCAGCGGCCTTCAATACAAATAAATTCCCCAAAAATCTAGGAGTATTGTAAAACTCTGTTCTTTCTCTCACTCTCTTTCTTTCTTCCTAGCGTTTATTAACGCCTTCTTTTGTATGGAACAAAAGCCTGTGCAGAGTATTTGCGGACGAGAGCGTCTTGTTGCTCAATATTCTGGCTCTTATCACATAGGAGAAGCGCCAAACACTGCATACTTTCTACAAAATGAATTTCTTTAGAAAGAAGACGTGTTCGAAGTGTCAAAAGAAGGAATGAGAAAAAGAGCCTCGATTTTTTAAAACGGTACCAAAAAAGCTTGATTGCAAAAAGTGAAACAAAAATGACTAAATTTATTCCGCCTACTTTCAGGCAAAGTTAAAGTACAATATGCAGGTAGGAACGACAGCTTCCAGATCTTGACTGATCGAACTGGCCCGATACGAATGCGTGCCAGTGAGACACGTGCATGACAAGTGTTCTACAGGCGTAAACCGTCCGTTAATCACGTTATCTAACACTTATTATCATTCAGCTTTCTCAGTGTTCTCACCCGCTCGTCTAGAAGTTTCCAATATGCCGCCTATATTTAGCGCATAGTAAAGCGGCACGTTATTTTTTAATCGCGTTGCACAATCCACCAGCAGTGATTTTTTTTGCGGTTCCTGTTCTTCCCATTTTCAAAACGTACTTGAAAAACTCATGCGAGAACTGTTCCAATCGATCAGCTACTACGCCGTCATTTATCAAACTGTTTTCTAGCGCTAGACTATTAAGTGTTTTTTGTAATGCTACCTCCTGTCACTTAAAGTGCCGTTGTAATATAGTTCGCTGTTTTAACCCCAACGGATATAGAGAATAAACCCTGAGCCTTACCTTAAGTGCTTGCATCCATTTTCGTCAGTTTTTCTGTTGAAAAAGGCATTTATCGAGGAAATTGATACAATATACGCTAATCACAATATTTTGAACCATTTTCTGCAACTTTTTACCACCTCTCTGGCAACATGGCGATACCGTGGCGAAAGAACTATATTGGTTTGGCAGCGATCGAACCATTTTCGCACTTCTTCCGCATTTCGCAATCGCGTGCCAGACAAGCCAGGCTGCACCGATCTGAACAAGCGATAATCAGAAGGCGCTATGTGTGGTGAGTACGCTGCAACATCCTTGACATCTGTTTCAACATGTGGCTGAACCTTGTCATGCAATAGGATGACTTTGCCTCTGTTAGTCGCTATTGCTGGTCTCTTTTGCAACAGCACATCTCTTCAATTTGTTCAGTTGACGTCGGTCGACATCTGTAGTAACAGTTTCATTCGGTTTTAGCAGCTTGTAGTATACTACACCTTGATGATTCCCACCATATGCACAGCAAAAGTTTATGGTAATGAATATTGCGCTTCGGCGAGACGGGTCTCTTGGACTATACCAATGACTGTTTGCACTTGGGATTGTTGTAATAGATCCATTTTTTATCGCCAGTCACTGCCCCTTCTTTGTCTGGCCATGAAACCGCCATGTTGAAACGGTTCGAAATGGCATTTTTTAGTTAATTCGTAGGGTAAGCTCGAGTAGATGTCGCTGGTCAAAATACGTGCACTCACCAATCATAAATGACCGCCAACACTGAGAGTTGGCCGCGTTACACAAACATAATTTCTTGATTGTTTCATTCATTATAACCGATCCAATTTTCATCAATAAACAGAATGACCGATGATTTTCTTTAAAATAAACCGGATAAGTGAAGCTTGAAAAAATATTTTGTTTACACTTTGGCGAGATCACGCATACCGTGGCATTAAATCTAAAGATAACTTTTTGACATGAAGCAGTCGAATATAAGTAACGAATAAGTATCGAATAAGAATACACAACGGCATGTTTTAGGAGTGCATTCAAGTTTAAGTTCAAACACAATGCATTACATGTGTTCTTTGTTTCTTTAAAAAGAAAAAAAAAAACGTTAGGTATCTGTTTACTACAATCATGAAAAGTTATTAAAAGAATTTTTATTTTAATTATCGCACTTAAGCTCTCTTCCAAGCGGTATCGATTAGAAGGAGGTGCAAACTTTACAACACAATTGCTGATAATTGGTTTTAATGTGTGTTTTATCAAACCTTGAATATATGGAAAAATACATTTATATATATAGCACGAACTCGTATATCTCTTTGAAACTTTCTTTAGCTGACTTTTTGTAAAAAACACAAAATATGGATTATTTGTGAATAAACAAACATTCGCAGTAATGTAATGAATGAAAGTAAAAAATAATAACAACAACAACAACAACAACAACAAAAAGCGAAAACGAAAACACATAAACTGGTTTGTAGCAAAAGTTACAATTTTTTTGTTTTGTTTCACTTAAACCGTTCTCCGCATACGCATTCAGACCTCCGCACATATGTAAATACTCATAAGAACGCATAAAATAAATTGTGATATAAAAAAACACAAGCTGACGCATCTCACTTACACATTATATGCACACACACATGTACATCATGCACCTCTGCAGTTTGTTGGATTCGTTTAGGGATACGTGTAGTGTGTAAAACTGCAGTTTGCCGTCTTCTCACCCAACACCAGCGTCGAAGGATAAGTACATAAAAATTATTTCATATCATTGGTAACAAGCGGCTATCGGTGCATCGTTGACCTTACGTTATATGAATGCAATCATTGATTACAGTGAGATTCTAGGTTAATGTTCGCATGTCCGTCCGCCAACTAACTCGTTCGTTTGCTTTCAACGTCTCGCTAATTGAAAGAGAAAGCTAACCATAGTAAAGTTTCTAAACATTCTTGATTCGAGCGGCTAGCAGATAAGTTGACAAAAGGGGCATGAACCACCCCAAGAGCTAACATAACTTAGAAAAATAATCTAACAACACCTTCAAATGCATAGCAGTGTACTAAACACCAGCTTACGTATGTAACTTAGATACTTAATTTAGTTATTACTAGAATTATGTTTAGCGTCATACAAATGCAAACAAGTAACGAAATCGTATATGTTTTAAGGCGAACTATTGACACTCATCGTGTTTCGCAGGCGGGTCAATTGATCAAAAGTAACGGGGTTAGAGCATTTTGAAAAAAAAGAAAACAATGAACATTGAAAGTAGAATCCTTTTTTTTGGAGTCGAACTTCTGCCCGGAATGACAAGCCCGGAATGGAAGTCTTCTTACCAATCATGTCCTCTTTCTTCTATTCACCACAAAGGAGTATGAAACAGCAAAAAAGGTTTACATTTTCAAAAAGAAGTACAAAGGCCGCTAAAGAGAGCTAAGCCTTGGCATCTTGTCCAAGTCGAACCCTTTTGTGGCTCCGTGAAAATTTACTATGTTTTTTTTTTAGCCTATTAATTAATACTAACAGAGTTCACGAGTTGTCGTTCTTGTTAGTTAAGTCTTTTAACTACTAAGGGCGGATTTATGGTGGACCATGCCCCATCGTAAATCTATCAGTTCAATAATCACCCGTCAAGAGCCTATTTTCAGTTTTCCATCGCTAAGAGGTTCATATTTCTTTATGGCCACGTGACAGACATTTTTCTAAGAACTACTATGACAGAAATTGGTTCCACACATCGTATCCCTCTCTTAGGTGGTGGTGTTTGCGATTCGTTGCAACGCGCATATGGTTTTCTTAGTTGGCTTTTTCTTTGCTTTATTTTCGTATTTTCATTTTAATTTGTTGCGTTTAAAATCCCGTATTATATTCGCTCATTTATTAAATGTGTAGGTTTTACATTTCGCATATTTAGCACAATGACCACAGAAAACAATATTTCATACATACTTACAAGAAGCACATATAAGCAAGCGTTCATGTTCATAAGTACATTATAAGGTCTTTTCTTTCTATAGGCATTGATATGTCAAAGAAGTTTTTTATTCTGCCATTGTGTCTTTTTTTATTATTATTATTATTATTATTATATTTATTTTAACGTCCACATATATCGCATCGTCGAAGTACTTATAATAAATTTACTGCAAGGCTGACTTTAAAGGAGAAATAAAACTCTTGTGCTTGCTATCAAAAATGAAAAAAAAAAACATAAAAAAAATCCTTGAATTTAAGTTGAATGCTTTATGCCGGTGATATATATCGGTGCAACTGTAACTACATTCGAATCTCGAAAGCTATTGAACAATGCCTGAACGATGGATAATTAAAAGAGTAGATGAGCACACAGCGCTGCAGCAAAGAATGTAGTGATAGAAGGCACTCTTCTGAGTTAAATGATTTCATTCCTTTGCGCCTTTCATCGACCGACGAAATTGTATTAGGCTTGTTAGTGAGATTGTCATACCCAGAAATTTATTTTTGATATTAATTCTAAATCAATCGATCAAGTTAAGGTATTAGCCGTTAGGCCAAGTCCTGTGAAATGCTCTTACTAAACTTGCAAAAAATAACTTTAAGACAATTTTGTTAGCGAAAGCCTAAGAACGGCAGTTCAAACATATCCATGAACATGCATGAGCATTAGCTCAGAAGAGAACATTAACTTTTACTTTACCCCTAAAGTTATACGCTATATACAGTGTATACGAATCGTTCCTTTGTATCGTGTATAATGAGCTTATTTGCCATCCTCAGAAAAGAGTTTGCTTTTCCAGATGAGCTCTCTTTCGGCTTTCATAGTTTTCGTCAGAAAACCAATTACCGAAATTGCTTATCTCATCTCATCTTAATCGCTTCAAATAGTCATGAATACTTGGTCGAGGTTAGTGTTCGTATTGGACGAAACAAATGGACGCTGGTTTGATTTCTTGCGGTCTCCGAAAATAATCTATAAATGTTTTGTTTTTTCTTCTTTCTTTTGTTCACGTTTAGTTATTCTTCTCTTTATCATCGTTTGATCTTTTTTGGCTTTTACGTCACTATCGCTCGCAACCATCATCGTTAATATCGCACTGAGGAGTACTTTCTAATTTATTATTTAACAATAATTAATTGGAGAAGAGATTTCAAAGGCAATTAAATAAGTTTTTATTGACTTTGCTTAAAATAGATTGGTTTTCATTCAAGTTACTTGCCTTGAATAACTTCGCTTGAATAAATTGAAATGAAGTCTTCTTCGCAAACAATTAGTTCTTGTTTAGCTTGAGGATTATAAATAATTAAATGGAATATTTTGTCATTTTCTGTTTTTCTTTTAATGAACAAAAAATTAAGATCAACGACTTGAATATAAATGTTTTCATAAGCACTACAATGTTGTGCAAAACATTTACAAAGCAATCGTTAAACGAAATTAAATCAAATGCTGCTCAAATGAAAGCAAATAAACAAAATTTTTTATTTATACACATCTTGAAAGGTAGGTAAGCATTCGTATGTCCCTCTTGCTGTGCTTAATGCATTTCATTCACTTGGCAAAAATATCATTTGTTTACATATATTTTCCTTTTCTTTGCCTTTTTGGCAAAGCATATTATTTAGCTAAATAAGAAAAAAAAAAAGTGTGCAAAAAGTTAATTTCGTTGAGGAATTTTTTTTTCTAAAAACTTAAAAAAGATTTTTTTTTCTTGGCATAGCATACGCTCACACCCCAACAAAAAGCAGGTGGTTTCATTTAATTTTTTTTTTATTTTTTTGTATCATCTATTAAGAAAAACTATTTTCGTTTATAAAACAAAATTTGCTTATAAATTCGTTGTATTAATCGTGTAGAAGAGGTTCGGCGAATTCAAAGTGTACATGAATTCCCTGTCTTAACGGCAAGACCTGTACTTATTTCCCAAGCTCGGATATTTCATAAATTTTTCATAAATCAAGCCTCAGAGCTCTTTTGAAATATTTTTACACACACACACGCACAGCATTGTTCAGCAACGCAGGTCTCTAAGTAAGTTTATTCGATCTTCTGGTTCTTGAAGAAATTCTCAAAGACAATACAATGATGAAAAGAAAGTAAGACTCTTGTGTTCAAAACGCGCAAGCCTATCCAAGTGCGCTATTTTCTTTTCTTTCAGGGTCAGCATCCCGCTTGATATATCTCTCAAATCTCTCGCCAATGTCTTCAGTACGTAGCGGGTTTCTCATCTTTACTTTTAAGCAACAGATAGCCTCGAAGCTTAACACCTACACCCGCTTTGCCAGTTTGATTAGGCGAAGCTCACAAGTTTGTCGGGTAATTTACAAGCGATTTTCGGCACACCTCAGCTTACAAGACAATCCTGCAAGAGAGAGGGCCTAGACTAGAGATAGGCAAATGTCCAAACCTTGTACTCTCGGTGAAGCGAAGCCCTATCATATTTCTTGAATTATTTAATGCCACCGCAATTTGGGATAACTACAGACCACATAACTACAGTAAGCAACTAGAGCTCCGTGGGCCCCATAGTTTTATTCTGCAATGCTTTAAAATGATCGGCACTACGCGCGTCATGGTTACGTACATACTCTGGCTTCTGAATTGTCCATACTTCCTGGACGCCACCCAGCTAATGCCCCCTTAAATATTTAAGGTACAGGAAGCAGATATCAAACCCATACACCAGGCATTAGTAAGGATCACCGACTTCTCTGGTCCCCTTAATAACACATAGAACTGTCTCTTAAATCTTGAGCCTTCATTGTAGATGAATTCAAAGTAGAGAAGTCTGCAAGACAACTCCTGACACTCTCGATGAGTTCTCCGAGGTGTGATCCCGGTCGCAGGGAGCCTTCAAGCAATAAAATGCATTATTCGTAATACACTTTAATGACTTCAATTGGGATCAAAAATATATATCCAATGAGGTTTTTTGAATTTCAAGAATAGGGTCACATGCCGAACGGAGACGAATAGGTCGATTACGGAATGATATCAGCTGCACTTCTGGCGAAAAGGCCTGGAAGAATGAAAGTGTTGTGACAAAGTACGAAAACGGAGAGTTGTCTGAAAATCGAAGAACGCTTAGTCTTACTACTTTCTAATCGCACTTCTACATCGTCTGATATGTTCTGCAGATAATTGTCGTGAGCTGTCGATAAGCCGCTTTAAAATATAGGAAAAGTTTGCAACAAATTCAAAAAGAGGGTTCAAAAATATTATTTCTTTAAAACTTAAAGGCTGTAAACGTTATTGATCTGAAATTGATCTTAAATATTTATAGGAGACATTGGAGAGAGAGAGAGAGAGAGAGCGATTTGCAACCGTAAACAGCAGAAAAACAAAAGAAATTTCACTTGGATCGCAGTTCTATCGAACAGAGTGACACATTAAAGTTGCAGATTAGTTTTAGTGCACCAAACTACATCCGAGTATCAGTGTGCGTATTGTGTGAGCCTATTGTCTATAGACGTTCTTCAACTATTTTCGAATCTAAATTGTATTAAGCGTCTTGGTCTGCCCGTCTACATTGTACACATACTTTTAGGTTATTTGTAGGCGTATCCCTGGCTCAGGCTGAGAGTTCAAAATAGTTGGTGTCGGTTAATTTACATAATAATGCTGAGTGACAAGAAGCTGCTAGTAGGTGTACGTGAAGGTTTGTTTAAACGTATGCAACATCACCAATCATTTTCTAGTCTATCCGTCTTTTTTTCCGCTAATTCCGTTAGTTCAAACTGCATTTTGCAGTTTCCAAGATATTTCGAAATGTTTTTTTTCGCACTTAGGAATCCTTTGCATATAACACCATGTTTTCAAGAAATTGTTACTAGGTGACGGGAGGGATATAATGATCAGCCCCGTATTCGACGCCAGAATGCGTTCAAATTAAAAAAAGACGAAATTGCGATCAAACACTGTTTCCCATAAGCGGGGACATTTCATCAGCATGAATAATAAGCGCTATCTTCGTTTGTTGCCCTGTCCTCCGCAAGCTATTTTCCTGACGAGCACAAAATCTCGAAATTATAGAAATTTAAACGCCACAAAATCTTTAAAAACAAATTGCTTCAATAATTCTCTCATATATTTAGTTATACGTGTTCGCTTGTCAGGTGTTTTGTGACAGGTATTTTACTGTTACGGATACTGTGAAGCATCCGTGCTTATGTTACCTCTCATGCCATACGTCTGCACATATTATTCGTTATGTTGTTGTTACGTAATAAGGAGATGAAATGGTAGATTCGCAAAAGTGTCATATATTGAAAGCTCGGTTCTTTTACATACGCATTAATTAAAAAAGGAAAATAGGAAACAAACATTAAATTGAAGTCTTGCTTTTTCTCATTTTTCATTTGTTGCTAAGCGAAAGTATTTTCATATAAAAAGTGTCTGATCTTCTTCTACGGCTTATTGAATATTTTCTGCTGTAGGTTTTCATCCTTAGTTTAACAAGTTTGTTAATTGAAATCAAAATCTACACCATTCAGAAATCACATTCATGAGCATATTGTGTGAACACTCGCTAACTTGCTAACTTAAGTCCTTAAATATGTGAATGTGAATAAATTTCTGCCTATTTTTTAGTAAGAAGTAAAAGGCATGAAGTACTCGAATTAAAGTGTTGCCCCTCTCCAGCCATTATCTGTCCCATTTATATGTAAAATATGAATTCCGTGCAGAAAGCTCTTTTAAGGCTATCCGCAAAGAGAGTCATTTCTTGAGTATTGACAAAAGGATAGAAATCCTTTTCGAAAAGATAGTAACTCACTGACTAAAGCCTACGTTCATTGGTAGTAGCAGTAATGTCTAGCATATTCCAATTGAATACTGTTCACGTTTCGTGTGCGAATTTTTTGAAATCAGTCTCAAGTACCACGTCAGTGTTCGGGAGCTGCAATCTCAAGTGGAGTTACTTTGGTCGTGGCTGTAGTGACTGCTCGGTCACTTATCGATTGAGCACACGCCGTACTAGCCTGCGGTCCCCTCCCTATTTATTTCTCCCTTACTCCACTTCTTTCTGCCCCTCACCGTGTGACACGAATAGGCAACATGCCTTGAGCGGTTGATCATATTAAAAAAAAAAAATGCTGAACGCTCATCCTTTGGCTTATTGAGAGCACCTTTCGTTTCGAGAGCGTTTTTTTTCATTTCTCTTTTTTTTGTACAGAAATCAATTCAATGCTCCATAAAATTGTGTCGTATATACTTCAGTACGATAATGAAAGCTTAAAGCTGGGGAAGTCGCAATCCCATAGTACGCTTTGCCGGCAAAAACTTATGAAACGTCCCAATAGTATGTGTAAGAAGCTGAGTCGCGAAACAACTGATATATACTTTCTGAAGACTTACGATAAACAGTTGTTCGACAGCAGATAAAATTATTTTCAAAAGAATATGTCGTTTACTACATCAGACTATCAGAATTTACTTAATTCCAAATCCGATCGCTGAATATTATTTGGTCTGAATTATACGCCAACTTCGATGGGATATTCCAATGTCCACTACTTTCAATTCTGAAGTGCGCTAGACTTTTCTTTCGTCGTAACTGTAGTGAGTGAATGCTCAGTCGGGGAAGGTATACACTTATCCATTGGACGCACGACCGTTAAGCATCGGCCACCACCCACCTATTTCTTTCTCTTTCCTCCCATCTTCTTGGCAAAAAAAAAATCTCCACAACGTGAATCAATATTGATGAGGATTAAGGGGCAAATAGATTAAAGGGGCCTTCGAACATCTGCGAATAGTGTAACACTTAGGGATACTTGACACATTGTTACAAATTTAATCAGCAAAAAAAGCTGACATAACTAATCCACCTCTATAGATAGTGAGTGTAAAAAAAGGCTTAGGTATAAATTATAAATTATAAAAAGGAAATAAAAAGGAACATAATTGAATTGAATATGTTTTCATTTTGGTTAGCGGTTGGATTTTCGTTATTATTTGAATGAGAAATAAAAGCTTAATTTATTATCGATTTTTTACTATTTTGAATTAATGAGTTTTTTTCCTATCTATCCGTTTGCTTAATATTTATTAATTTTGCTTACAAATGCGAAAGCATTGATATTCGCTTCTATGTACATGAATGCAAACATTCCTATAACGGTGGGATGGTGTCTGCTTGCGGTTAAATAAAACATAAGCACGCGTTTGTGTACAACAACTACAATAACTAGCCATGAAGCAACAGTCGTCGTCTTAAGGCGAACTTTGATTACCTTACCTTACCTTACCTTACCTTGTCTTAACATCGCAATGAAATGGAAAGAACATTCATTTCACTCGTGCACACTAATCGAGACGATTGCGATGACGACAATCGAGGGATATTTCTTTAAAAAACTTTAACATTTTATTTCTGACCGATATTGATAGTGGACGATATCTTTTCCTACGTAGTTTGCAAACTTGTCTTTCCAACTTGTTAATTATTTAAAGCTGTAGCTTTCGTCGGAAGCTATTTCGTTTCCGTTTCCATCGAGTTATAGATTGGCGGGAGAAACAATTGTAAAAACGCTAAGTGTCTGTGTGTTGTCAGCGGTTTATAACTAAATTAATATATCATCACAGTATAGTAATGGAAAGGGGCAGTAAAAACTTGGCATGCGGTAGATGTAGCGATTAAGTAAACATTAGCTATATACAGCACCATATAACAGGCGATCGATTGAAAAGCGAATTAAACTTGTAGGTGTTTATTTATATATTTCCTTATTTACCTCTTATTACAATATGTTCAACACTTTATTTAGTTAATTCATTATTCGCTTTTAGCATTATTTACATTTGCAGTTGACTTAGTTTTGTTTAAAGTAAATTCTCATTTTGTTACATCGGCTTGCTGTCGTAACTCGTAACGTCGTACTTATAACGGAGGTTATCTGTATATATAATGTCCGATCTTTTTATGCATTTTTTTTGCTAGCTAGCGTTTTTTATTATTACATATATACAATCCAAAAGAAAAAATAAAAACAAAAAATGATTGCTTTTTAAAAAAATCTTAAAACACGTTTTTAAAATCACGTTTTCTTTGATTTTTTCTTTTTTAATTTATCATAACAACGAGCAGACATTTATAAGCAACACATAACCACTTGGTAATTACCTCTGTAATGATTAAAACTTTAAAGATCGCGTAAAATTTAGCGAGGCGTAAGTGGTGAAGATTAACAGAATAACTTTTCTGAAGTGAAATACATTCGCGTATCATAATTATATTCTTAGTCTGCGAGTTTATCTTTTCAGCTAATTAGCCTAAGGACCCCTTTCAAGTAGGGAAATGAATTCAATTGTTTCTCAAGCTTTTCTGAGGCTCAAAGAGAACATGTTCACCTTAGAATTCCCTCAGCAGAAGTTAACGTAAAGCATCATTTGGAAGAAAAATGCAGAACTCTTTTCAATACCTTGCAAATCAAAGCCTATTTGTAATAGTGCTTAGCCAAGTTGCAACAATTACTCGTCACAGTGTCCAGTGATCAACGGCGGTGCCTCTGATCTGGAAAGGTGGCTAAGCCGTTTTCATATTTATGTCACTTGCCTAAAAAATCATGGATTATAGACTTCTTTTGTCAACGCTTCCTATATGTGTGTGGAAAGAGAAGGAGATAGGCAGTGGTCGTTGCATAGTGGGTGCGACCGAGCATTCACTGTAGCTACGGCAAAATAGTGTCTACTGCAGTGAGATTTAAGCCCGCGAACACCGACTTGGTAGTCACGATCCTTATCTACTCGGATTGCCGTCCAAAGCTGGTCTTAGCTTTCTGCGCTACTTACAATTGTTTGTATAGCTGCCGCTAGCATAATATAACCTCACTAGGTTAGAGCCTTTCAAGCTAAAATTACCTTTTGTTCCATTATGCATCATTTACGATAGTCCGTACTTTGTCACAAAGATCCTACAGCGTCACCCTAGCACTCGTTCAACTTACGAACGGGAGCTGTACTATACTCCTATCTTGCCCTTTCTTTTCCTAGCCCTTTAAAATGCGGTTACAGTTGATCAATACTTCGTCATAAAGATGTTTGGCCTTCACACCCAGTTCGCCTATAAGCAATCCTTATACTCCTAGCTTTGATTTGCAACCATTACGACGCTATATAAAAGTACATAATAGATTTCAGCAGGAGATAAAAAGCGTTGTCTCCTACATGATATGTATGCAAGATTCGCTTTAGAGCAGCTATGACTTGCTTATAAAATTATATTTATTTGCCTGTTGTTTAATATTCTTGCCGTAGTTGTGGCAATTTTTTTAGAAATACAAGTAATTTATGCTATGCTTCTTAATGGCTTTTGTTCTAAAAATATTTTATCGATGACAGACAAATAAATATGAAAGAAAAAAGCAAAAGGAATGTACTGAAGCTAGTACCTGCGTAGATTTTTAAAAGCATTTTCTCCATGACATAAATGATTCCACATGCAATGAATAGAATGAATAGACGAACACCACGAAATAATTCTTCCATTGCTTTCAAAAATATTCGTAAATTTGGTGTTCTTGAAAAACTTTAATTTCTAACAACATATAAGCGGGATTCAAAAGTAGCTAAACTGTGTTTGTACTCTACTTGAGGTTATATAGTGCATTAGGAGGTTTTTCTCGTCAGAATGAACGGTTTACAACGGAAATTATTTCAGCGCTACAAGTCGTTTGCCTAAAACTATTTACCAAACCAAAATTCCCGACAGACAGACGATCGTTTTGCATCACGCACCACGTTGTTAGTTTTATCAAAGATTCAACTCACATCGTTCCGCACGCGCACTTCTCTTCTGATTTAACTTTGACTAGCTTCTGGTTACTTACGAAAAATATAATCTGCGCCGATCAAGCTATGGTCGAAAATGCAATTACTTCAATATATTGTCATGATATTTGACACACACGTCAGTTTGAGTGCAGCCAACCTACGCAAACAAACAAAAAAAAATACTTCTTCGACTGAAGACTCGCTATTTGTTCGCACTAACAATATTATAAATAGCAGGTTTCTACCTAGATGTGAATCGCTAGACGGTTGACGGGTGGCACAACAAGTGTGAAAGTAAATTAATCAACAAACAAAAAAAGTTCTCATATATTTTGTAATATCAGAAGTTTGAGTAGGTTTATGATGGCTTTTGATAAAGAATAACATGAGACACTTTATGCAAACTATTGCCTTTTGCCAAGCACTACTCGTCTCTCACTTGTGACATCTCTTACCACACATCTCTTAGTTTATGTTTTGAAGGGAATACAATCGATCTTTTGAGGCCGTGGACGCAAAGAATACACTTTTTGATAATCACCATAAAAATGGAAAGCCCGCTCGAGCACGTAATAAGCGACCGACTAATGATAACATCGGCCAGAAGAAGTAATGTCTGTTAAATATAGCGGATATGGTAGCACATTCAAATTCAATGTTACTAACGTTTCCTGAATGTATCTTGCCGTATGAGACCTAACTAGACCGAACATCCTAGGGAAAAATCATAGTATCGTAACTCTTGGTATATTTAGCCAGTTTTTTGGCTCAATTCTATGCGGTGCACTACTGTATCTATTGAAGAAAGTATATTTAGATAAAAAAGTCAGGGATTTACTTTATTTAGATCGTCGGAACGTGGGACAGTGAGAACTTATTCAAGTTTTCTATCTATAATAACCACAAACGCTCAGCAGGTATCGTTTCAAAATTACGTTTAAGCGTCTTTTAGAATTCCTTCACTACAGAAAGAAAGTAGAAAAGATTTTGCTAGAGGTTTCGACATTTGGTTGTAAAGATATAAATGCAAATTATAATTTTATACTCAAAGTATGTACCGTTCCCTAATTTGGAAGACTTTTTACCTTCCGGATTACAAAAAAAAAGCCACAAGTTTTTATCATTTTTGGTTTTCCAAAATGAATAACGCTGTAAAGACAATCTGAAGAACATCTAGTAACTTCAGTAATAAAGATTACAGCGTTCCGTTAGACAAGCTGTAAAGATTAAATTATTATAAATACAAGACTGTGCTTAGATGCCCGGAGAAAATCTTTTGAAATAGGAAGAGTAGGGCTCCTGCAAAAGCCAAACTCCTTAAATACCCCTTTGCAACCCTTCACTGAGTTCACTACGAATTCGGAAAAAGTATGAATAAATAGTGGGAATGCGCTGCAATGAGGGTAAGCGGAAACACGATTAAGTTTCCAGAAAAATTTCCTAAAAAAATAAAAATGATTACAATAATTAATTAATTAAGTTAATTTTTTCCTTTAAATCCGCCAGAACGTAGAATAGTTGGCAATAACTCTCTCCACATCAACGAAGAGACCAACGCAATAACTATATTCATTATCAAAGGACATCTTGGATTAATGAATAAATTCACCTTAAGAAGGACAAAAGCAACAACTGTATCCAGTATCGAAGGACATCTTAACTTAAGGAATTTGCCTAACTATGTCTTTCTAAAAATTGTGCAACAAATTTTTTTAACAAATGCAAAATCTGCTAATCATCTGAGTTTTTTTTACAAAATTCAAGGAGTCTTAGCGACCCTTTGCCATCTTTAATGCTTTGTGCAAAGGTATTAATAATTAGTAATATCTTGTCAACCCAAATAACCTTAAGCTGTACTTGCATTAAGAAGAGATCCTCTATGGTTTGTGTACATTTTGTGTCTTTACTATCGGATATATTACAAGCGGAAATTAATAAATTGACCTGAACTTTGTTCAGAAAGGGGAAGAGAGGGAAGAAAGCCATCGCTTGCGATTTATGCTTCTGAAAACTATAAAAACTCTACTCGATGATGGTGTGTAGCGTTAGTTAAACGTGATATCCGTTTTTAGTTGTAAATCATCCTCTCTTTTAATGTATATTCATACGAACGTATAGCTCTGATGGGTCATTGGATACCTGGCCATTAATTGCATTGCATTTGTAAAGAGTGCGGGCGTAGAAGAAGAAAACAAAAAAAACAAAAAAAACAAAAAAAATGTTTGACTATAATTCCTTTTCCCCTTAAATGTTGACATTGTGGTTACGTTGTGTGGCGAGGTAGAGATTTACAAATATTGATGGCCTTTGTAAAGATATTTATAGTTTAACAGCAACTACTGCTGCTAGTGCTGCTATTGTTGTTGATATTTTTCAAGGTATTTTTACGTACGGATGTTTAGTTGAATGCGGGTATAAAATTATGTGCATTATTGATTTTTTCATATATTTACCGCACGAGCGAAAAGGTATAGTCATCTTGTCGAATCATTTGCAAGACTTAGAAGAAAGCTGCGAAACTGCAAACTCCATGCAAGCTATAGATATTTTTAACCAGTGTATCAGATTCCAAATCAATCTATATACTTTTGACCGTCTCTTTGTGTGTGGTCAATGTTCTTCCGATCGCAAACAACTTCGCACCAAATCGTTCAAAGGCACGCCCACTGTGCAACATAAACTAAAAAGAGCTCTGCTTTCGAAAAAAAAAAAAACAATTGATTGAAAAGATGCAAGAGACAAAACGATAAAAGTTTCCACGTAGAGTGCTTGCCAAATAATTGTAAAAATGAACTACTTTCGCTTATGGAATATTGAACCATTCATTTTTTCTTGTTTTCTTTACACATAAAGATGGTGGATGTAAACGATTCGGCTAAAACTGAATATCATTGTCTTACTTGTTTATGGTTACTCTGTCTAACTGCAAAGGCTAATCACTTGACGCGTGTCGTGATTTTAACACATGTTCGCAATAGTGTATAAACGGCCGGTTCGCATGACATGTGTGTATAATAAGTAAATATTGAAAATTTTCGAAACTTGCTTAGCTTTCGGCTCTCGTGGATCATAATTGTTACACCGTTTTTTGGTTAACGGTTGAAATATTTGCCTTAAGTTGAAATTTTTGTCAGTTTTCTATTTTTAATTTATGTACATAAGCGCGCGATAATACCCCGTATTTGATGTGTATGTAATTAAGTTGTGTGCAAACAGAACGGTGAACACTATGTATACAAACTACTGGACAGGAAGCAAGAAATGATTTAAATAACCCACATATTCACACTGATTAAGAAGCCGCCGATGCTTTCTAACACATTTGTTTTGATATCTTAATGAAAGAAAAAAAAACAAATAACAAAATTGTATTCATTTGCGACCCGTCACTGTCATCCTATAAAAGATTGAGAAAAAGGAAAAATAGAAATATGCGTACTGCATAATATTGGGTGGGTGTGGTTGACTTTTTCTATTTTTGTACAGTAATTTTGTGCAAATTCATATCGTGTAGGTTATTGTACGACGAGCAAAAAGCACCCAAAACAAGGGATCCTCTGCCTTGGTTGTAGGCGCTTTCTTTGGTCTAATTGGACCATTTCCAAAGTCTTTTTGGTCATATTGGTGGATGATAGCTTCATTTTTGCGAATCGGATAATGTTTATTATAGACACTACATAGTTGGGCAGCCGGACAGACAAACCGGCGGACATGCTTAGGTGCCCTTCCAACCGGGGGGGAATTTGTATACTTTATGTTTGATGTTGCGCGTTATAAACGCATTAAAAAAGAATTAAACTGTGATACACTGTAATATTGGATAGGCGTGGTCAATTTTTATACAAGCACTACAACATCGCCCCTGGAATATGTGTTAATATTTTTGTGGATTTATCTGCTATGGTTTATGACTAATGGTCAACAAAACAAATTTTTTATTCCTTTTGGAAAACACAGGTGTTCTCGGTTTACGTAGTACCGTAGGCGTGGCCTTCATCAGCCTGCATGCAAGAGCTTCCAATGTTTTTGCCAAATTTGAAGACGATAGCTTCATTTTTGCGGCCAGAAGAGTGTTTACCACAGACTGAGAGACGGACGGACGTGCTTAAATCGATTTAGAAATTCATGCTGATCAAGAATATATACACTCGGTGTGATCTCTGAAGCTTTCTTCTGGGCGTTGCAAACGTTTTGACAAAATGAGTATGCCCCTCATCCTTCGGCGATGTGTATAAAAAGATACTTTAACAAAGTGTTTCAGGAAATTTTATGTAACATATTTTTTCTCTTTTAAAAGTTTTTCAATTTTATTTAGTTAAAAACGCATGACCTGATTTTTGTTATTATTTTTTATTTTGCTTTTTTGAAAAAACATAAAATTGGGTCAAGCCATTTATGAGTGGCAAGAAGAACTTACGATGCTACTGCCGCCACTCTAATGGTCCGTTGAGCGAATGACGGATGCAATCAATGCTTTTCTGAAAATTGCTTTATTAAATGGATAAAAAGATGTTAATAATTTTTATATTTTTCTATTCCATTCTCTTTTGTTTTTGTTTTTTACTTTCCTTGTTGTTAAGAGCAATCCAACTGTCTAGTGAGTAAACATGTTTTTGATCACTTCTCCTTGCTGATTGAATTCGACATTACGAAGCTTTGTTCAGATGTGTCACCTCGAACTTGATGCTGGAGACATACGTTTTGCGAATAAGTTGAGAAGATGACTGTCCAGAGCTACATATCGGGAATGCGCTTGAAAAGAACTATCCGACTGATACGAATGTTTGCAATAAGCTTCTTAGTTAAATCCAATCAACCCTCAACCGCTTATAGTGCGCTGAAGAACGTTGAGAAACTTCAACGAGTTATGCGCTAGTAGTCGCCCAACTCTTTACTCGTTTACACCGTCACTTCGCGCTATATGTAGGACCCTTTTTTCCATAGCTTAATGTTGGTATGCGAAATATCGAAATTCGCGTTTGTTGCTAATGTACGGTTAAGCGTTTCTATGGAGGAGCGGCTGCGCTGTATCTAAACGCCGAGGACACTTTTTGGCTCACCTAATATTTTTGAATTTTAACCCATTTTTGTATTTCGTTGCAATTTTAAAATATTTCTCGAATGCCTTTCATTATATCAATTCAGTCATTCATTCATTCATTTATTTGCACTGTAACGTCGAGATTTTTGTTAAAAATGAACTTTCGCGCTTTTGTGCTAAATATTTCTTTGTTTCTTTTTTTGTTTTTGCAATGCGTTTTCTTTGGTTTAGTGCAACATCTGTTTGTAATTGCAGTTGAATGGTTTTCACGTTCTAAGCTCTATGAATCAGTATAAATGAAAGGTTGTGCGTTTTATTTTCCTTTTTTTTTCTTTCTTTTAGTTTTGGCTAACGACTAGTTACAGAATTTTATTCATTTATTTTCTTAAGTTTACTTAAAATTTTCTTGCCTTTTAACTTTTAGCTTAATTAGAAAAATCCTATGACTATGTATTAAACTATATACCTAAGCAATGTATGGTCAGGGTGGCTTTCATGTCTATGAGTATATTGTGCTTTTCATTGTTTTCCTTGTAAGGTTGTCCTCGCATAAAATTTTCTTTTCTTGTGATAGCGAAATTGAAATTTTCTTCTTTCCCACTCCCAGTAGGAATACCAAGCATTTGAAATCTTCATCTCAGAACTTAATTTAAGCTCCACATTTTAAATGTCTCGGTTGCGATATCCTTGCCCGGGGCGGACGAATAAACAACCATTTAACGATTGCTGACTGCACTTAGCATTTTTTAGTAAACGTGAATGTAATAAATTTATAGAGTCTTTGACGCATATTTGTAATCAAACTGCAGGAGATATTTTATATGCTTTCAGAACGTGGGTGGTAGATGTGTAAATTGTGACATATGCTTGCAACATGGCATTTATTTAAGCATCATTTTCTTTCAGTTTTATTTCTGGATCATTATCATTACCATCCGAATCATCGCTATATACAAAAGATCATTTAACTTCAACTTGGAAAAGCGCATTCATTTATTGCAGTGTTAATGCGACAAATTCATTAAACTATTCGTCACTATGTTCCCCCATCAATTATTTTAACACAGGGGGTAACATGTGTGAAAACAATAAAATTTTTGAAACATAACGAATAAAAGACATTTGTGTGAATTTTTAACAAATCATTTAAAAAACAAATAAAGCGATACAGTGAAACCCAGCAAACCACTGAACACACTGACTCGCTTCGGTTAATGCAATTCAGACTTTTCAAAATAAGGGGTTATGTGGGAAGTGGCCGAAAAAGTGGTTCGATCCGAACCATTTCCCTTGGGCCGAAACACTTCAGTGCATCAAATTTCATCAAAGTATCTCAAAAATCGCAGCCTGTAGGTTGAATAGAGGAAAACAACGCGGACAGACGGACAAACAAGCTTAGATTGATCCAGGAAGTGATTCTAAATCGATCGGTACAATAAAAGATGGGTCTATCAATAGTCCTTTTGGGTGTGGCATACATCCGCACAAACTTCGTATGCCTTTGTACTAGAAGTGATGCAGCGTGTAGCTGCAAGAGTCTATAGTAAAAATAGAATTGAATCTTTGATATCTAACTTCTTAAACCCATAAGCTGGCCGATCAGTACAATTTTTGCACTGACCTTAGCCAATGTTAATAGCAGATCTTTGATCAGAAATGGGCACACTTTTTCACTAATGACGTCTAAAATCTATTTCCAGGGTGCAAATGTGCGAGCAAATTGAATTAATTGACATTTTAAATGTAGCGGTCTCACGGACCTTTGGTTGCCGATGCATAGCTTGCGTGGATATCTTGTATAAACAGTAACTTATCAGCCCGCTCACGCTCTATTGTGGGCGTACGTTTAGACGAATTAAACAATTCTTACACTGGACATGTAGAGGGTTCTTACAAATACTTCTCCAGAATTTCCATCCTGAGTTGTGCTATCAATTGTAAATTAGCCTTTAAGTATATTGCTGTGAACAATTCACGGATATTTTCAACACAATGTGTAATAGACGTATTCCCACTTTATTTTTCAGTTTTCGTAGATGAGAATGTTCCACTCGCAGCCGATCGACAAATTGACGACTGGGCAGATATTCAGAATTAAATTGATTTAGAACCATACGCTAATGAAAACTATATATAACTCAGCAGATTTACAGCGTACAAGCGAACTGTGTGTGTGTGTGTAGAAAATTTCTATGACGCTGTGAAACGTTTCCACTTAATTTATGACTTTTCAAAGAAATGGTCTGAAATGATTGAATATTTCAATAAGACTTGCATGACCTCAGTTGGAGAGGGTGAAAGAAATGCAGTCCATATTTTAGACAAACTTCATTGTATGGCTTCAAAACAAATCCATGTCACTGACAAGCGCGGATACAATTCTCCCTTAAAAAAAATTATTCAATTAACCAACGGTTTTGCCGAACAGTTGGTATGGCTTGATTTGCGTTTTTGTATAGGAGTTTGCAAGTAAACGCTCGTAGGAAACGAACATCTAAGTTGATGTCTGATTAGGAAATGAAGAGAAGAGTTGATGATCATCAAACGGGTTTAGACGAGTGTGACATGGGAGGAGACGATTTACTTACCGATATGCTAGGAGTCATGTAGACTCCGGTCTATCACGCGTCATAGGGATTTCAGCTTTCATTATAGAGAGACATTTTGGGGCCAACTGTCGTCGGAGCTTGAAGAAGAAATCGTCCATATTGACTTGTTCAGACTCGACGTGGTTTTAAACAAAAATTTTTGGTTCAAAAAAGTCGATGTCGATCTTTGCACATGAATTTGTCATTTAATCAATATTTATGTCAATTCAATTCTCTTCTGAAATGATGTCAAGTCTTCGCTTACTTGAAAATTATTCTGGTTCCTTGGCTGTTGTGAAGGCGAATAATATCATGTGAAGAGTAAGTTCTCTAGTGGCTTTTTAGTTGATAATCGAAGATTCATAATGCAATAGCGAACAATAATTAAGAGAATTTTAAATGAAAAAAAAAACTTTGCGACAACGAAATTAACAAAATTGATTTCACTTGTTTGCTTGTTTTAATATTAAATGAATTTTTCTTTCATTTATTGATTTATTCATATGGATGCGAAGTTCAGCAACAATATAGATTGAATTGAATTGAGCATCACTTCAGATTGAAGGCTTCAACTATGCCGTTGCAGAATTAAAGATTAAAAGGGAATAAAAATGCTTTAAAACTGAAAAATCTATGCATAAATAAGAAAAAAGAAAATAAAGGAGAAAATGAAACCTGTATACCTCTACCCTAGAAGCACATTTACAGCCAGTGTACCTCCAAATCGAGATAAAGATGCGAGAACTTGCAAACTGATCGTAGCAGTGCTATTCTTTATATTGACGTATCGTAACGCGACATTGGAAGATTATGAATTGTAATACAAGTGTGACACCACCAATGAGCGAGTACTAAGAAGAATAGGTTCGACGATATACAAGAAATTCTATAACCAAATTCAGTTGTAAATATGACTTCAACTTTTACAAAAGACCCTAAGTGGGTCAAACTGAAGTTGTATTGGTTAAGTTTCATGAAAAGAAATCTCCTTCAGTCGAGTTGAAGGAAATGCTGGAGATAAACCTCGGTTCCTCTAGTGAAATAAACGATTATTAAGAATTCTAAGCCTGCTCGCCCTTTTTTTGTTTTTAAGGGATAGGCTAGATGGTTAGTCCAGTTGCTTGAATACCGATGTGAATAGTACCCTATTTCTACAAAAAAAAAAAAAAAATAGTCGGATGTTTCGTTGATTCCATATAGCAAAGCGATAAGAAGATGACCATGCATCAGAAACGCATTCCAGTGTACGTCATAGTGAGCTCACATATAATCATCGCTTAATGTAACGATCATCGAGTTTTCTACACCAACCCCTTCGTCAATTTTTTGAATTTTATTTATTATTGTTTTCAATTCTTCCGAAAATCATAACAAAAAAAAAAAGTGTGCCATTACTTCTGATATCAGATTTTTATGCTCTATATAATGTTAACAAAGCAAAAGAAATGAAATAAACAGAAAATGTAAATAAATTACATTCAATAACAAACTATATATAGAGAATTGAAAATTAGAATACATCCGCTGGTCAGACTAATTGCTGCAATTTAAACTAACAACATATTATGAATGCGTTTCTAGACTTTTAATAACGCAAAACTTTTCACAAATGATAATAATTACAAAAACAAATAAGAAAGTTATATATAGTTGTATACATACGCCTTCAAGCGGATCTCAGATAACCCAGACTTCAAGCAAATGTGTAAAAATTGAAAAAAATTGTTGTTTTACTAATTGCGCACCTCCCAGCTTTATTTCCACAATGAATGAGCGGAATGGTTACGAAAAATATTTATGATGCCTAAGCTTATGTCAATATTTACTGTGTGTTTAAGTTATTGAACAAACTATTTTGTCAAATATTCATAATTCTGTTCTTTTTTGAGGCTTTCCTTAGCACTTTTGCGCAAGATCAGCGCACGCCTACTTTACAACTTGATTTTTACCCTTGAACTATTGATTGTATGCGTAAAATTTCAACATTTTATATCAATTTTTGCGACTGTGACTTATTATGACAAGGACAAGACCGACGTCCGGACATTCAGCTAAGCACGTATCAACTGATTTTGAATATTGACGGAATCCTTGGGGAGAGAGAGAGAAATCGGTAACGAAATTTATCTTCCATACGCACAACAGATTCGACCCTCTCAGGATAAAGATATCCCATAGGATAACTACTACTGCAGTTGGCATTTACTTATCCAAACGCAGATACGACTTTGTACGAATTGCTTTCATTACACATGAAATGTAAAAGAAGAGAAGTCTCAAAATCAATCATCAATCACACAGGTTCACATGCACACGCACACACACATTCAAAACATACCATTCATCCATTTCTCGTACTAATCGTTTATTAAATGAGTTTACTTTGTGTGGAGCCTCGGCGTTCAATCTAAGCTTGCAATCAATACAAAAATTATTACAAACCATCCCACAACCTCTTCACGGCATGGTACTCAAAGAACTCGTTCCTAAGAAAATGAAACATTTAGATACAAATTTGCACTTGCATGCATTTAAAATGCTTTTGATGTAGAAGCTTCTGTCCACAAAACTATTTAGGACGATCCCCATAGGGAAGCCAATAAAATGTTGCACTATACTAAGCAAAAGTTAATGAATCTTCCCAACAACTCCCCGACACACTATATATGTATTGTTTTCAGTAATTAGTAAACTTCATGTACCGCCAGCAGCACTGTATGTAAACAATTCTTAACAAATGGAAAAGAAGATAATTAAATAAAGAAAATATAATTAATTTACCTAATTAACCAGCGGGTGCAGCGTGTTCTCTCTGTGCTTTTTGTTGTTTAAAATAACTGCAAATAGAGAAGAAAAAAAGTAAACATAAGAATAAAAGATAAAATCAATAAGCAAAACGTACGTTAACGACAGTCAAACGTGTAAGAACGAAACGTACGCCAGAAAGTAAGAAACCAGATTTGCACCAACCGACCAATACTTAATCAAAGCAAGTAAAACCATTATAGTCGATCAAGGCCGACGATGAATTACCCCACACAAATTCTCTCAGTACAATTAATCACTCGTTCTGGTAACAAATAATCCATCAAAAATAACACAATATTTTCATGCAAAATCTTACCTTTCATGAAAGCTCACGTATTAGAAAATGGCCAGCACATCATATGACGTGATCCATATTTCGCAAGCTTAATTTGTTTCCCAAAAACTGTATAATTTTTCAGTTTCCGTCATAGAAAACTGGAAATTATGCTCCCTCTCCGTATAAGGACTTACGTTCCATGATAACCCCCATATATATTGCGCGTTAAAATGTAGGCCTATGTGACCCAAGTCTCACACTGTTAATTTTTATAGTTATTTTGCTATTGTGGACCACTTTTCATCATTAAATATTAAAGTTTAAATCTTTTTTTGCAGAGCTTAATATTCAGAAGAAATGGTATATGGAGTGGAATCCAAGAAATAGGCCCACGTGGTGCAAATATACTTCATTTGATTTTTATGTAAAATTACTATAATGAAGAAATTTTGCATCACAAAGCATTAAAAATTAGGCGTTTTTATAAAGATCCAGTTTTCGAAGGAACGATTATATGACAAGAGGGTTCACCCGAATGATGAAACACAAGTACACATAGGCAATATTGTCAAAAAATTTTGGATATTGCAATTTTTTAAAATCAAAAACTTTCGACCGATCTAAACCATTTTCAATAGCGTTCGTCCTTGGGTTAAAACACGTCAGATTACATCGAAATAACTCAAAAATTGCAACCTAAAGGTTGAAAGGAAATTAATATACATGAAGACACATGAGGCGGACAGACAGGCTTAGACCGATCCGAAAAATGATTCTGATGCGTCTGCATAAACTTGATACACTCCGTACCACAAGTGGGTAGCTTATAAGTATTAAGTGTTTTGATCAGCGACTTCTTCAGATAAAAATGATAAAGAAATGGGAAATGCCAGTGCACATAACGGTTTAATTCGATGGCTTTGACTTTCCTCTACCTCAAATAACAGTTTTCTATTTAATATTATTGACGCTAATCATGGAGCGCTCAAAAATTCTTCTTCTTCCAAATTCATTACTTTTGTTGTTGAAGCCCACCAAACACGTTCAGGGGCCATATCCCAATTGTCGGCTTTGGGATTAACGGTTTAATAGCGGCAACATGAATTGACTGAAAATCCCATTTTTTGGCCACTTGCTGCAAAACTTGTTCAGGCTACACTGTTGCTGCTCAAATGGGAATTTCTGCCACAGCCAGCGTATTCACCAGACATGACAATTAGACACCTGATTGCTACTTGTTCAGATCAGTGCAGCATGGCTTGACACGCGGGTCCTCACAGTTAAAGAAGTACGAAAATAGGTCGCTGGGTGAACAGCTGCCAAATCAATATAAGTTGTTCAGACATGATATCGCCGCGTTGCCAAAAATATTGCAAATTATTGTAGAAAATGATGGAAACTATTTTGCTTAGTGTATGTTGTATCAATTTTCCGCAATAAACGGCTTTGTCAACTGAAAAAGTAATCAAAATTTTTGGACGGATAATGTTTTAGCGGATGTGTAAACCTCGGCGCTCACATATACATCCCGAAAATCTCTTAAAGCCTCCACTCTTCATTGGCATTGTCCAGGGGAATGTCTGCATACCTGTTATCTGTCATTGAAATATCATTTATTGGAAAAGTGGGGTTATAAACAGAAGCCTGGAGCAAGGGTGTTCTTAATTTAAGGTCATAGAAAAATTTCGAAATGAACATTAGAAATAATTCTCTAAAAAGCACACCTCCTTACAGGGTTTTTCATCGAAATTAGTTACCATCAGGATCATCTAAACTCGCTAATTAATAAACATTGAAATGGATTTTCTAAACAGAATATATATCCGAGATTCAAGTCAAACGTCGAACTTAGTTTATATATTTTACAAAAAAAAAGTGACCAACTAAAGATAGTGTATTACTAAGGAGTCTACATTTTCATATACGTAAAGCCACGAATGCCACGAAAAATCATTTACATCACTACACTTTACCGTACAATGGGCTTGACGTAGTGTATGTTTGTTTTTTCTGGTTAAAATTTAATTTAAACGTTCACTTCACTCAAACCAAATATTGATTGCTTTTTTTTTTGTATTTGCTTTTGTTTTTGTTTTATTGCCATAATATTCTATTTACTTACCACAAATAAATCAAATCTAATAAAGCAAAACGAACGATCCCAGGGAGTGATGTTTGTTGTTACAACCACCAAATGCTAGCACGTCATTAACATAATATTAAGTTTCTTTCATTTCTACTATTCTGCAACGCACACAAACGTGTCCACTATGTTTGATTATGTCCGCCATTCTAGAATGTAAGTGGCATGCTCGACATGTTATACCGTTTGTAATACAGTGAGAACAAAGGATAGTAAATAGTATTGAGCATGCAGTTCTGTGCCAATTTGACACTGATCTGTCCGTCTGTACAAGATTTGTTGATGTAACCTTCTTCATATGTGGTTTCTTGCTATTCACAAATCAATTTTGCAAGCAATCGCAATCAATTAACAAACACATTCGCACTGAAAATTTCAAAATATTATCATAGCCAAAGCTAAGTATCTACAAACATCGTATTCAATCAAAACGCGTGATCGAGTACTCCGAATGACCAACTAATTGACAGGTCCTTTACTATCAAGAACAATGCTGGTGATTCAAGATTAATCTCGAGGGGGATCTAATATTCTTAATAACATATTTTTCATTTAAAAAAAAAAACAAAAAAAAAACTAAATAATTTATATAAATTTTGAAATGCGCTTTAACAGCAAATTTTTACTTCATATTAGAGCATAAATAGCAGCTGTACGCATCAGTGATAATGAATGAATGAGTGAATGAATGGTAACTCGACTGGAATATCGATTACAGTCAGCTTCGCTTTTAGTTATTTGATCGTTTATTTATTTGTTTTTATACTTTTTTCCTACACTGTTTATTTTTTTAATCTTACGAATAGCTTGGTGAACAAAAAGTTATTAACGTAAACTATATTTTTTTTTTTAAGATATGAGGAAGTATCATCATAATTGGAAGGAGTTTGCCAAAGTTGCTTTATGAGTTATATTACGACAGTCCTGCCATATTGGCCTCATTACGTGCACTGCCGAAAGGCAAGAAACTTATCAATTACCTTACCTCGTCTGTGGCAAAAAAACCAAAAAAAAAAAGCAAATGTTTATCGCCACTCTTCAATAATGCTCACGATTTATATCTAGATGGATCCTAAGTAAAGCTATCAATAATGCTTTAGTATAGCACTTCAATGTTTGCATAACGATAAAAGGTCGCCGATCTTTCTGCCTTTCTCTTGTTGAGAGAGAAGAAGAGAGAGAGAAAGGGAGAGAGAGAGAGAGAGAGAGAGGGGGGAGTAGAGACAGCACACTTAAACAAATTAAAAAAAAAAAAAAAAAAAATATTTAATTACTTTAATAAATGAATAAATAAATAATATTTGTTATTGTGTCATCTTATCTAAAGTGCAATTGTTCAGGCGAGAGAGATAGAGCAAATATACATAAGTAATTAAAATTAAATTCAATTAAATTAACATATTTATTCCATTTTACTCCTTAGTGCTATAATTAGTGACAACGCGGAATTGTTATTAATTTTTCATCTCTCCGCAGTCATCTGCATGTAAATGAATATCTTTTTGTTTGTTTTTTTTTTTTTTTTCTCCACGCGCTTACATAGCGTTGAGGAAATGTTTTTGTTAATGTTTTGTTATTAGAATGATTTCAATAAAAGTATTTAACATGTATTTAAATAAAATAATGTATTTATTAATCATAATCGTTTGATTATAACTGACGATGTTTATTAAGAAGCGCTTCCAGAATAATAACAATTCGAGTTCTATTACATTGCGGAATAGATATAAAAACAATGAACTGCTTACACTGCTAAACTTATGCTGCCCTTGCGCGGCAAGCATATCTCAACAAATACTAAACCAGTCCGCGTATGTGCCAAGGAAACGATATGAAGGAAAAGATTAGAAATCTATGCCATAATATATCGAGTACCGTTTCCGTTTTCCATAACAATAATGCCAGTGCAAGTGCGTTCTTTGCATTCTTTGAGTATGTCAACCGTCAACCCACCCTTACACATTGTTTTTGTGTTACTTTATAAAAAGTAAAGTAAAGTAGCACTGGAAATTTTCCTTTCGGTGGCTTCAGTTTGGGTGCAGGTTTACGACATTGTTCAGCATTTTAAAAGAAACATATTTTTCCAGAAATCATGGAAACTATATATAGCCTTCATTAGCAATCTGATATTCCGATTCGATTTACCTCAAGTATCTATTTTTCGTCTACGATTGAAGTGTTCCCGCTACACGATTGAATTAGAAGTAGAGTAGCGGAAGCACTGTAACTTGCATTGCGTAGGAAGCATTAATGCAAACTTTAGAGCAAATAAATTCCTCACAATGGGTGAAAAAATGTAACTAGCTCTCTGTAGGATATATTGCCTGTAGGTGGATGTGAATTCAACTAATTGTGATACGAGCCTCATAACGATTTGCTGGGTTTATTTAATAGGTCAACTTGCACATTGAGCTCCCGTTAAGCCAAAATAGGTTCGCGCTTAGTTTTATAAAAAGGTGGTCCTTGATGATCCTTATATTACCAAAAGACTGTACATGTGTTTGGTTAGACCTATCCTCGAGTATGACTCTGTTGTTAGGTCTGCTTCATATAGGTGTTATGTAGATTTGGTTGAATCTGTTCAAAAGCAATTCGTGCTATTTGCCCTTAGGAATTTGGGTTGAGATCCGATTGCCTCTCTTCCCCCCTATGAAAATAGGTTGCTTCTTACCGTCTCATGAGAAACGTAGATTTGTTCTTGGAGTCTCCTTCGTTATCAAAGTAATAAACGGTGCTATTCACTCGCCGTCATTACTTGGAGAAATAAGCTTTAATGTCCCTAACCGCTTCTCCAGGCACTTTATCTTGGTTAAGCTTAGTCAATGTAAATATAATTATGAGCTGTTTAACCCGCTCAGAGTTGTTTGCAAGAACCTAAATGACGTCTGTCACTTATTCTCATTATTGGACTCTTTAAAGTCCATTAAAGCCACATTGCTTAGCACACGTGATTTGCCCATGTCGTACCTGAAGTAGGTTTTAACAATAAATAGTCATTAGGATTCGAAAATTAATTGATGTTAACTATTATCGGTTGCCAATCTTATGCATGTTTGCGATGGCTTAGGGGTTCATTTGCAATTTGCTCCTGTACCGGTTGTAAGTGTGGCTCTATGCTAGTTGTGTACATACTTTTTTCTTTTTTCCTTCTTATTTACTTTAAGAGTCAATTTGAACTCAAATTGAACTCGACTGTCATTTGTTTTAGTCGAGTTTCATGTATAAGTGGAATAAACAAATAAATAAATAAATAAATATGGAAAGAGTTTCTGTGAACAAAGTGGTCCGCTTATGTCATTCAAGAGAATATTTTACAATTTTTAGGCTTTGATTTTAGGTAAAATGTATAAGAGTTTCGGCGAATAGAACTTTCTTGTTTTTATGCCGATCACCGAAGCATGAGGCGTATATTCATTTTGTTAAAACCTTTGCAACGCCCAAAAGGAAGTATTAGAAATCCCAAAAAGTATATATATTCTTGATCAACATGAAATTCTGAATAGATTTAAGCATGTCCGTCCGACTGCTCATCTGTGTAATGTCTGATATAAACGATCGCCTGGTCGTAAAAATGAAGCTATCGTCTTCAAATTTGGTAGAAACAATGGAAGTTTCTTGCTCGCAGCTTGGTATTGCAAATGGACGCAAACAGTCGCACGTAAACCCCATACAGCATACGAATTCTTGGCCAGTTTCAAATCTTGAATCCACCTAACCATGTCCACCTGTTCGTCGGTCTATCTGTCTGCTTGCGCAACTTTGCAGTATGTGTGTTTGCTATACCACTTGTGGTACAAGGGTATATTAAACTTATGCGAATGTATGCAACACGCAAAAAGACTTGAGATGTACCTGCCTTTTATTATACCGATCGATTCAGAAATTTACTCTAGGCATGTCTGTCCGTCTATCCACCTATCCGTCTAGTGTTCTACCCATAGGTCGCAGGTTTTTGATATATTTTGAAGGGATTTGGTACACTGTCTGACGTGTTTTGACTTAAAGACGGACGCTATTGAAAATCGTTCCGACTGGAAACATTTTTCGACCTCTTCCATTATAACGCTTTATTTTGAAAAGTTATTATACGAATATATATAGGGTAATGTAGGGTATTTAACCGCACTGTTTTCACTTGTATTGACTTTGCTTTGATACCAGGGCTTATAAGCAGCGATTATTGTAATTACTGTTAAAAAAATTTGGCACGAAAAACAATATTCAAGTTTATTTTTTCCCCAAAAGTGTAACGTTGTGTTTGAACATGGCGTAGGTAAAAGCAATAAATACCAAAAGCAAAAAAAGCACTAAAAAATACTGTCTTTATCTTCTGAAAATCTTGAGGAAATTTCAAGTTTCTCTGATATAAATGCAAACATCAGTTAAGTGAAAGAGTGTTAATTGTTTAAACGAAAGTAATTGAAAATGTTTCACGTAACATTAATATTGGATATGACGCATAAGTAAAACGAATCTCATGATATCAGTTAGCGCAGATTTCGCTTATAATGAACGGCATTTCGAGGTAATCGTATATGCGGTATGGTATTCTTTCATTTCAAGTCGAGATGAATTCTTGACTGTTCCTGAGTCTTATTGGAACTTTTTATGTATCTCTCGTCAAGCTCTGATTCAGGCAAAAATATTGACAACCAATATATGCTGAAAGTGAAATATGAAAGTATGGACGTATTGCGGGAAAGAGAAAACAAAAAACTATAAATAACTCAGAACAACAAATTCGATCGACGCAAGGCTAGATAAAAAAGAGATAATAATAGAGATAATAAAGAGATTTGCGTATCACCATCTGACCGATTGCAAGAAAAGCAAGCTATTTGTCACGAAGATATAAAGGAAAAATTTAAAAGAAAAATTCGGTTTACCTCAAAGTTCTTAGCAGCCACCACTAGCTTACATACCATATTTGATTGATATGAACATCCATCAGCCCATCATGTTCGCATAGCGTATTACAACATTAAACTACATTTTTATGTAAATTGGCAGCTGAAAGCGTTGTACCCCTTGTTAATATAATACATGCAATGTTTAGTAGATTGGTACACAGATCTTATTTACTTCGCTTTTCACACCATACACTGAGTTTTCATTGGGAAAGGGCTTAAAACTTCAATTTTAAACTCGAAACTAAACATTGCTAGCGAATCCATGGATCAGGTGGATTTGTTGGTTCAACCAGATGAAAATAATAAAAAAAAAAAAAATATTAAGAGAAAATTGCGCATCCAACAAGAGTGCAACAGAAAAAAAAGGAGGTCTGAATAAATCGACAAAATGCCGTTGGTCGCAAGTTTATTTGCTTTACCGCATCTTCGTTGGATGCGGGTCAAGGAATGGGATCGAACTCCGACATGTGGAGGATACCGTATTGCTTTTAGCTAACGAAAGCGTAAGTAGTTGAACATTTTAAAGTTTAAAGGATTGAGTAACAAACATAGGAAACACTGATCCAGTGTGAATTTCAATAGAACACAAGAAGCTCTTCAATATTTCTCTTATAACTTTGTGGGTTTGTTTCGTGAGACCTTCGATGCCTATTTTTGAGTATTTCAATTTAAATAATTAAAAAAGCTTTTGACAGCAAAAGTCACAAGCTTCCCACGAGAAAACCTTGAACTTTTAAACATTTATCTGCCGTAGTGTATGGATTGCCAGGGACAAGGGCTTTGCAATAATAATAATAATAATAATAATAATAATAATAATAATAATAATAAAATCAAAACGAAAACTTCTTAAAATGTGTTCACCCACACTTGAAAGGCATCAAATTAATACGCTGTAATAGCTATAATTAACAAAAGCGACGTCTTTATGACTGACGTTCATTTGAATGTATTTTTGTTTCTACATAAAAAAAAAAAAGAAAAAAAAAAGCACGGCTTTATATACACAAATATGTGTTTCGATGCGCAAAACCAATTTTACAAAAAGTCCATTCTCACTCTCATAATTTGTCTGCCTGTCATTTTGTCTTCATATGTTTTTCATTTTCATTTTCGTCGTTTTCTTTCGTATAATGCTTTGTTTTATGAATCAGATATTGGGTTTGTTGCGCTTAATAGCTTCATGCAACGCAATCCAACATCAATTATAACATCTACACATTGTGTAACCCATGCTGCGTTGAAAACGATACCAGTGCAAAGTAATTGTCTCCCTCATTTTATTATTATGTATGTTATGTACGCATACACATATCAGCAATGAATGGCTACATCCCGACAAATGACTCATTTACTATCTGAACACTCGTATATTTTAAGACGTTGTTGTTGATGTTGTTGTTTTCTCTCTCAATTCCTCAAAATGTTTACAATGTTTGATTATTATCTTTTTGTGGCGTACATCATTTTTAAGAAGATTTCGTAATTCGTTCACTAGAACGAACCAAAAAAAAAATGCATTTCCATATACGTATACAGCTGCACACTTAGAACATGAAATCTTATATGCGGCTCTTGTCTGTCTCGTCTGCCTCGATATCAGAGCCCAATAATAAAGTGATATGAATTTACACCCGCATCATTTGTTTTGATATGAAAATACGAAAACACGAAACACTACATGAGGCTGGCTTTCATTTGATATAAGTGCTATTTGAAATATTTATGTTTGTTTATGTACAAAGATGAGTCTTTACGTGAGGGTTATTAATGATATAAAAAAAATCAAATGCTAAAAAGACTTTCATAATGCCTCTATATAAACACAGTTGACGCCAGGGGAACAGCATTTAAAGGGTTACATTAGTTTTGAAACTTCAACAAACCCACTTTTTTTCATACCCTACACCACTTGTAAAACAAGGGTACATTACCGTACGCAACACTCACAAGAAGTTGAAATATGTCCATCTTTTATTATACTGATCGGTTCAGATTCGTCTTTTTGAATTGATTTGTGTATAAAACTTGCTACACTGATGTGTTTTGGGGCAATGGGGACGAGCTATAGAAAATCGTTTGGATCGGGTCACTTATTCGACACTATAGTGGGCCTCGGGCCACCGTTAAACACCTTGCATCACCTCGGTTAACACATTCAATCGTGCAACCACTTATTGTGAAAAATGAAAGTGGTCCGATCTGAACCATTTTCAATAGCATTACTTAAGCCAAAGCAAGAGAGCAATGGTGACGGTTACGTTAAACACAAAATCACATGGACAGACAGGCAGAAAGGCAAGGACAGAATCACTATCCCAGTCGATCGGTATTATAGAAAAGGGGGTCTGTCTCATGTCCTTCTGCCTACATTAATATATCCTTGTACCACAAAGGATGTACACGTGTATATGTGAGGTATAAACATATGCTTTTTTTCTCCACGTGAGCAGCCGAGTAGACATAGGATCGCGGCTAACAACTCAATGATCTAGGGTTTAAATTTCAAGTGCGGAGCAGACAAGCATATGGCAGCCTTTAAGTCCACATTTTGTAAATTTATTTATAAAAAATATGGACGACACATAGATAAATAAAAATATGCTTTTTTACCCTTCGCCTCATAATTTCTTAATTTCTATTCGAATTCAAAAGTGGGTAAAACGAAGCAAACCTTCGGAAATTTCTTGGGGTTAGTTCAGTAAACTCTAATACTTATTTTAATGAATTTGAAATGAATTGTATTTAATTTTTACTGCGCTCTAGAACCAGATTGTTTGAACAGCTTTTAATAGAATTAACACGAAAAACAAGTGGTATATGACTCTTCCTTCTAAATTCTGTTATTTGAAATAATCGATTAGAAATACGTTAAACACCAATTGAGTACAAAAGTACACCATTTCAAGTATTTAAATATTTAATTAAAATTCACTTGAACGTAATCGACTTGTGCCAGATGACAGAGTCAATATTTGCAGTTTTCCTTTTTTCCTTTTTTTTTTTTTTTTTTTTGCTAAACTCTACAAAAACATTCGGATAATTGTGTGTACACCGCCACCACACCTGACAATAGATGAAAGAAAAAAGTAAGTAAATTACGTTTGATTTACAGCAAAAGTTGAGACCCCTTGACTTAGGATAAATACATCAGATTCGCTGAATTTATTTTCACGCAGAGCATTAAGTTTAAATTTTTGATCTTAACTTACACCATTCAACACTCTGTTTGGCAGAAAAATTCCGACTAACGCAAAGGTAACAAAAATCGAAAATGTGACATTGATCAAGCAGAGATATAACTTGTGGAGTCGTCAATCCATCTTTCGGCCTATCGATGCTGAACGCAAAGAATCTTAATTTGCATTGTTCAAGTTAGGATTGAAGGGGTCGTTAATCCATATTTCCGCCTATTAAAAATCGGTCGGTAAACCATGTCCACTCAATGCAAAGACACTTAACTTAGTTTTAACCAAGCAGAGATATACCTTATGGGCTCGTAATTATTATATTTCCCGCTATTCCAAATGGATAAACAAGCCTTGTCTACTCAAAGCAAAGACCCTTAACTTACATTGATCAAGCCGATGTATACTTTGCGGGGCCGTCAACCCATAGTTCTGCCTATTAAGAATCAATGAGCAGACCGTATTTACTCAATGCAAGGAATCTTAACTTACATAGTTAATCCATATTTCCGGCTACTACAGATCGATGGGCAAATCGGGTCCACTCAGTGCGAAGAGGGGTCGTCAGTCCATAGTTCTATATATTGTAAGTTCATGAGCAAACCATTTCTGCTCAATGCAACGAAGCTTATTTCACATCGATCCAACAGAGATATACTTCATGAGGTCGTTGATCACTATTTCTGACTGCTACAAATGGATAAACAAACCGTGTCTACTCAATACAAAGAACCTTTCAATTCATAAGTGCCACCCGTCAAGTGTATAGTAAAAACTTTTTATATCTCAAAAGTTAACCGTCCAACCGAACGGAAAGCTTGCTTAGTTACAAATCTTCTCGTTTCGTTTGTAACAGCCACAAATGCCTATCAGCGAGTCCAAAATTAACTCTGTTCTGCCTCATTAGTGCAATAAATTTCGGTACTTGCGCGCGCATTATTCGATATCCACCAAATGGGCAAAAGGCTAATATAGGCAAAGGTAGTAACATATCACTGATAGGCGATAGGCGATAGGCGATAATGAGCTCATCGACACGACCAAAATTACCGAAAACTGATGATGACAAATTTTCGCTGGGCCTGTATCTGACATTTACGGAATCATTGCATGAAAGTAGAACTAAAAAAACCAGTTCTTACACATTTTTGTTTGACTGCATTTTAAAATCAAAAACATTTGAACATAAAAACAAAACACTTTTGTCGTTACACTTTTTGCCAACATGGTACTTTGTACGAAATTATCAGCAACAATAAGAAAGTGTTATAAAACAAAGTCCTTCTATAATGAATTTTTCAAAGCCATTCAAAAAATGTGATTAATTTAATGCTTGAAAGAACGTTTAAGAGGAATTCTCCATTAACGCCCTCTTAAACGTTTAAAAAAATATTTTCTCATCTGATCATTTAAAATCACTTTAATGTCAAAGTCATTAAGAACTTTTCACTCCCAGAATTAAAATTGTTAGGCATATTAGTTTCGTTACTTGCTTTGCAACCTTTCAGAAAATGTGAATCTTGAAGAAATGCTACGATTTTAACTCAAAGATAAAAGGAAAGGCATGCATGCAGTCACAATTGGGAACAGCTTCGATTAGCTTACGGTATTCAAAAATGAATAACGGCCTCTTCCACTTTATATGCATTTACTTTTAAAATTATTATTTGCAAGCACTTTTCCACTACACAACACTACACAACGCTAAGCAAAGTATTTTTTGTTTTCTTTGCTTTATTTGTTCTTTTTTTTCACTTTTTAATCTTTAACCCTTTACAGTAAGATTCGCTAATAGCTAATAGCTTTTATTAATTTATTGCTTTAATTAATATTTAGAAAAAAGAAAAAATGAATAAATTAGTTAATAACTAATTGCTTGGGCTTTCAAACAATTTGTTAAGGCTACTGATTATCTGAAAAAAAAAAAGAAAAAAAAATAGAATCGAAAACTAATCTAAATTATATTTGCAGTCAAAGATAAAGTTTTGTCTTCTTGTTTTGTCACGCAATAGATAAGATTAGGAACAACGATAGTAAAGGACCGAATATCGTTAGAACCTTCAATTTATTTATTTATTATTTTTGTAACAACGTCATGGCACTTATTGAATATAGAAAAAAATTTTGAAGGATTTACAAAAGCTGCCTTAACTACCATTAAATGGCCTTGGACCTTCCACATTGGTATTAAAGTGCCATCAGGGCGCGTCATTTCGTAGAGAGGCAAACAACAAAACACAATTCGCGGGAAGCGCTACTATTTTGTTTTAACTTGAACAGAAGTGCAGCCGCACATCGATCGCTGTGTGAAGCATGTGAAGCATGTAGGGAAGATCCTACGCACAATAAAACATGTGAATACTGGTTTCGGCGTTTTAAAGGCGGCAATTTCGACACCGGCGCCCAACAACGTAAAGGAAGGTCTGTAAACTTTTAACGCGCTGAGTTGAACGCATTATTGGACTAAGATCTATGCCAAACTCAAAAGGGACTTACTCAACGAGCGATTTCAAATCATCTCAAGGTCATGGGTATGGTGGAAAAACCAGAACATTTTTTTCACGCGTGATGAACTGAATCAAGTAAAATTTGGAGACCAGGCATTGCTCCTTCCGACTATCACTTGTTCCAGTCGATGACATTTGTCTTGGGCGGGCAGCAATTCACTTTTTACGAAGAAGCCAATATTTAAGTCAATTCTTAAATCGTCTCAAAAGATTAGAAATTTTTCGACGCGGAATACATATGCTGCCTGGCAGATGGACAATACTTTGAACAAAACACGGGTTAATTTCTCTGAATACAGCTCCAAAGTTTAAAAAAAAATCCTTCAAAACTTATTTGTACACACATTTGTATCCGCACTTCTCGCATGCAGTATATGTTAAGGACTCAAGTCCTGAAAGATGCTGCTTCAACTACTTAAAAAAGTTTAACAAATGATACAAATTAGTTTCAAGTAATGAAACACTTAAGGGGGGGCAAGAATTGAAAGAAGAAATCTTTAAAAAGAACCAAATTTTGTGAAACAAATCCTTAAACACAAAAGCTGTTGTACCCCCGTATTGAGTCTTATAGTACTCAACATTAGATTATTTTGAAACAAAGTCAGACATGTAAATATATATATGCGTAAATATGTATACTTTGTCAGAAGGAGCGATGATCGTAAAATAGTTCATTTGTAATACTTCTAAGACAAAGTCTTATTTATGGACAAAAGTTACGTTTACGCTCAGGAAATTTATGATCGGCATCTTTCAGTGCGTAAAAGTTGTATTCTTCTTACCCGGTTTGTTTATTTCAAAATAATCTAAATGATTTTATTTTGCTGTTTATAAGAGCGATTTAACGAGTTTCCATTTCATCGAACATCATTACGGATTATTATGCACTTTTTATTTGCCTCCGCCTAGCTTCGCATTACTATGATATGATAGGAAATGTTCTATACAAACAACCGTACGACAATAGGTTTTCTTCATATCCGCCACAGAATTATATTAGATTTGTCGAACGCTTGTGGCGCAAAGAAGTAGGTGGAGGTGACTTAATACGGCACAATGTTGTTAAACAACACCAATAATGGATTCGATTTAAAGACATCTGTCCTTCTGTCAATCTACTGAAATCATTCTCAGGACACGAAAACATCGTAAAGAACATATGTTGGCGCTCGACCACTTGGTCTTGGTATACTTGTCAAGATTAAAATGCCAATCGCAAGTTGAACGATACGCGAGGACATTTCTGAAAGGAATTCAAACGAAATTTCCAATCATTGTTCCCCTTAGTATTTATATATCACGACAAAAATTCGTTCATAATATTGCAGTTTAATTAATTCCTGCATAAACTCAGCGAAAACCATAAACAAAGAGGTCGGAACATTAGGACTTCCCAGGACTAAGCTATACTTGAACCGTTTTGGGTTTTGTGTATAAATTTTATAGAAAAACAAATTTAGTTTTTCCACTTAAAACCGAAACTAGACTGAAGACCAAGAAGGAGTAAAAGTGTACCTCCCCAAGAAACGTATTAAACTTTATATGTTTTAGCTGTACTTGACCAGGCAGACACACGAGAGAACATTTTACACAGTCGAGCTTGACTGAGGAAAGGCGAAGCAAAGGCTTTTCAACTTAAAAATGTCAATCGACAAGTGAAAACAATAGAAGACATCGCAAAGTATTAACCATCAGAACGTCCGCCAAGAGATGGCTCTAAATGAATAGCATCTTTACCTCTCATTGCCAATTCATGGAGTTAGCAAATAACTCACAAACAAACTCGTTTCTTTTAGTTATATTAAAAAACAACAAGGATTTTCTATTTAAATCTATTAAAAAGTTCGTAAAAACTAAAAAAACCTATAAACAGCAATTTAATGAACAAATAACTGAATCACTGTTACATATGTAGCTATGTTTTGCATTTATTTGGTTATCTAAAAGTTTATCTGCCGTGCAGTACATATCTATAAAAATGAAGTCTAAAAGGTACATAGAGAAAACTGGAACTCACGCAAGCTCAATACTTTTTACACTGTTAAATTGGTACTAAATTAATCTTTTCTTCCTTTCTTAATCCCTACATCCCTATATATAGGGTATTTCATGTAGGGCATTTAAAGTTTGTGCGGATGTATGCCCAGGAGGCTTCGTTTTCTGAATCGATTTAAGCTGGTTTATTTTATGTGTATCTGTTTGTCTATCTGTCCGTTTGACGCTTATTCATGTGTCTTTTTATTCAACAAACAGGTCGACATTTTTTATGTTTTGACGAGACTTGACACACTGTCGTGTTTTGACTTAAGGAAGATCGGTAGGTAATATATATTGGATTGTGCCACTTCTCATATAAAAACCTATTTCCTTGTATGAATAAAATTTTACTGTTCTAGAAACTTTGTGACGAAATTCTGTGAAATATTTGAATCGGATGCACTGATTTTGTGAACTGCCTCCCATGCAGCTGCTGCAAGGCCAACTAGGTAATAGTTCCGACTAAAATGCATCTTGGGGTGTCAAATCTTAACGTGAGTACTCGACCGATAAAGCTATCACACTTACCAACTGTGTAGTCATCCATTCTATACCTCTCTGTCTTTTTGCCCTCTTTTTTCTAATCACCATCGTGCCATACGTACAGGTGTGCTAAACTATATTTAGTGGGTCCATAGACACGCCGAAACTCTTACTTCTACGGGGTGATACTAGGCAACGATCACTGACCGGCGAAGAAGACATTAAAGCTTGACTATCTATAACTTGGCGACAGGTTTTCTCATAAATAGCTTAAGGATGTACTGGAAGAAGCTTCGTTTTCTTTTTAAAAAATCCCTTCTTTTCTCATAAACTACTTGTATAGAGGGAATACAAACTAACTGAAGCAGGAACAGTTAGCTTGTTGAAGACTGTGACGTAATAATAGTCGAATACTGGAGCAAGTCATGCCAGATATATCCGCGGATGCTTACAATAGACATTACAAGGACGGACAGATGCACATGCTTAAATCGATTTAGATTTTGACGCTAATCAAAAATGTGTATACTTTGTGGCGTCTTTGATGCTTCCTCCTTTGTATTGCAAACGCTTTGACGAACGAACATACCCCTCATCCTTCGTTGATGGGTATAAGAAAAAGCTGGTCTCACGAAAAGAAAGTGTGCGGTAAAAAAATCTAATTTTTGAAATTTTTGGATGACCATTTGTCGAAAATAATGATTTGATATAAAAATCGATTGTACTAAGCTTTGATCATATGAATGTATTTTTTGAACACCACTCTATATAAGGGCTCCGACGAAAAGTGTGCCTTTACATGGAAACAATGTATAATTTGTAGTAAGTGTTTTATTATGAAAATGAATAAATAATTGTATCAGAAGAAGTGGCGTATGCTAGTTAATGAACAACCTTGCTCCACTATAATTATTTGTTTTTAGTTTTCTTCAATTCTTGTACGGTTCAATTGTAATGGAAACATCTTTATGTTTTTGTATTTTACATAAAATTTAATTACTCTTATCTATTATTTAAAAGTATAGATTCAACCCAATTCACACACAACTCAGTGTGTTCGTTATAAATTGTTCCTACACTTTGTATTCCTCTTATTGTAGTTTATATAGAAATTGCAAAGCAATTATTATGAAATTTTATTCCCACATGTAACTTCCATTGCATGAGCCTACAATAAATATCATGTGGAGTTTGAATTTTCAAATAGTACAACGATCAATAATTATCGGAACTAAATATACACAAACTACTTTTTGACAAAACTTTGATTTTATTTGCCGATACAATCGGCTTTAGGATTGATCTCAAATTCTTTGTCCTCTGATAGGATAGAATTTTCTAAGATCCTCTATATACTTTTCATCTTGCCTGGTGTTAATCACGGTTCCAGCATCATTAATGTCCGTATGGTCTCCAAAAATTGTTGCTTTCGATGGAGAAGATTTGCCTAATATTTTTCCAATCCATTCTGCGATTTGGACAATATTTTCTCCCATTAAAAAGCAATATTTAATCAACGCATAAGGTTCGGATATTTCCATTGCTTTGAAAAAAGGCTCAAATAGCATCATTAACGCTAACTGAACTCGTGAATGTCGTAAGCAAAAACGGATTTTTGCTTAGAAATGATGCCGAAAGGCTAGTCCCGGAATTTAATGATCGATATATTACTTTTGCTCGTGGCTGTAGAATAAAGCACATTTTCAAAAATAGAAGAAAAAAAATGAGTTCAAATACGCAAACATAAGCGCAGCTGGTCTTCAAACACTTGATAAACATGCCTCTTATATGAGGTGGAGAAGTTTACCAGAATACACAAGTGTAATGTAAAGTTTAAATATGTTAAAGCAATTGTTTGTCATCAGTGTCAGGAATACGGAGAGTGTGCCAGGCAAATAAAAATTAAACAAAAGCTCTATAGACCTTATTAGAAGTTACATCGATACTTGTTACTTATATAGTTGATAGCTGACAGCTGATAGTTGACAGCTGATAGTTGACAGCTGATAGTTAACAGTTTCATTCGAAGAAAACGGTAAAGGCATTTTATTCGGCTTCGCAACCTTTGCAACAAGGATTTCATTTAAGACAATTCAAAATTTATTACTTTGTTAGCCTTCAGATATAGGAGACTAGTTTTTGTCAGCACTTGCACAGAAACAATTTGAACATAGCTCAACATTCGTTCACCGTTACAAGTGTCTACAGAAATGCCAATGCCATTATTTTGTCCTTTCGCTAATGTGGAAATATGGATTCTTTAAAATATTATCAATTTTATGATGGGAGACTTTCCAGCTGTGGCAGTCATACCAATATATTGCCTTACTTACTGTCGTGGCACAACAACATATTAAGTTTGTGCAGATCTATGTAACATATAGAAAGAATGGAGATGCATCCTTCTTGTATTATATCGAGACCTAGGCTTGTGTGTCCCTTTGTCCGTCTTCTACATTCATTTTTGAGATATTTTGATGTCTTGGCCCACAGAACGAACGCTACTGAAAATGATTTAGATCGAACCCCTCTTTCGACCACTCCCCATAAAAAGCCTTATTTTAAAAAATCGGGATATATATAACAGTATTAAACGATGTGGTGAGCCTCGCTCTACTACGGTGTTTTCATTTGTTCTTTATTCAATTTCGTGCCTCAATTTACAAGTTCTGCGCACAGATGAAAGGACTTTTGGATGATATGTGAAAATAATTTGTAAATGAATTTCGAAGGTAGCTCTTTTTCTTTTTGACCTCCAGAATTAATCATCTGAGACCGGTGTTTTGTGAAAATTGTCAGTGAGCACTTCCACGAATACTTCAGCGTCGAAGATGAGTAGAAAAAAACTTCATTTTTGTTAGCCGAGTCTAGCAACGATGTAATAGAAATACTGATTAAGTCAAATTCATATCAAACGACCTGATCTTTTTAGATCGATATCAAGGAGTGAAAATCATACAACACATAACATGGAAATGATGCGTGAATTTATTCAGTATTGCTAAGAAAAATTATAAATTATTTCACTAAACGTGACGAGACAGACGTTCGATTATTCACAAAACACTAACAAATCAGAGAATAGCGCATTGAGCGAAATGTAGGTAGCTTTTGAGTATGAGTTGTGTGGATGAATATGAATGCCTATGAATTTCAAGCCTTTGTTATGACTGTTCACCATTTACCTTAAAGGTATCCAAAATCCTTCTCAAAAACAATTTGTTGTTTGCGGTGGTACGTAGCTGCTCGCTGAATAGAAACTCACTTCATTTACTGAATTGAATCCCTTTTCTTTCTTTTTTCAAATTATTTCAACATTTTGGATCCCGGAATTTTATTTTATGCTACGCTTGCAAAACTTTGTACTATAACTTCATTTATATAACGGACTATCCCACTTTGCAATCTATTAAAAACTTCTATTGCACGTTATACGTACATTAAATTAACTATGATTTCAATTCACTAAAACTTAAACAATTAAAGCGTAATGTGAGCGCACACTCACTCCCAAGCGGCTGTTAGTTAATTGTTAACTAAAAAAAGAAAAAAAGACAAAACAGAAAAACANAAAAAAAGACAAAACAGAAAAACAAAAAAAAAAAAAAAACAATCAAACAAGAACAACAAAACAAAACTAAAGGAAAATACATAATAAGTTGGAAAACACTTTCAGTGCATATAGTCGCACAAGCAGTTTTAATGTTGTTGGTGGTATAAGTTCAATAAACTTTTCGCTATATTAAGCACATACAAAAGATTGCATATATACATATATATATATATATATATATGCGTATTGTCCATATGTGTCCAAGCAAAGATACCATTACGCTTACGTATGTACGTATGTTGTAAGTACTCCTACTTTTTTGGATATGTAGGGAGAAAGACTTATAAGCAGAGATACGATAGGTAGATAAATAAATAGACAGACAGACATGGAGTTCATAACACCAAGCAATGACAGTTAACAACAACAGAACAAACCAGTGGTGGTTACACATTTCATTATATGTATCGGACTATTGCACCGAAAACAATGAAGACGTAGAGACATGCAACAATTTTTTTTTTTATATTTTATTTTTTTTTAGGTCGACAATTTTTCTTTCAATAAAATATATATGTATGTGAAATACAGACGACACTTAAAGGAAAAACCCAAGAAAACGTAAATAAGCGAACGTGTGCGTGTGTGTGGGTTGAATTTTTATTTATAGCACACTTAATTATTTATATACACATGCACGGCTGGCTGCATGGATGGCAATGAGAACGAGGTGTACGCAGCACAAGAATTGCGTTTTTATTAATTATTTTTCACATATTTATCTTTGCCGCGCGAATTAATCGATTTTGTCTTCTACAACACAATCGACAACAATCCACTTTTCCCTCTAACTTTCTTATACGTTATAATTTACATGAATGTTGCATAAATTTACATTAATTCTTTTGTCACATTGTGCTTGCACTAATTTCTTCCTTAAACGCCCACTTTGATTATTATTATCATTATTTATTTACTTATTCACGCTTCTAGTGATAAGCACTTTCTCATACCGGAACGAAAAATCTTAAAAATTGATACACACCAACGACACAATTTTTAAGTAACAAATACCACATAAGTAAAATTTACTTGAAAAAACAAAAATCGAAAAATTGAACTCATCTTTGTGCCCTACGATCGCAACAAAAGGTTATGTTAATTGTTTACTCCGTGTGTTGCACTTCATACGTCCAAAGCAAAGTTCCTCGGTTGCAAGGGCAACTGTGAGAGAACTTGTCCGACCCTTTGTCCGACTCTTTATTCAAATCCTTTAGACATTTTCAAGTGCTATATGAGAAATTAAAGTTTAGCTCACCTATCCCTGGATGTTTCCCATACAAATCTGGTAAAAATGCACCATAAATGCCTATATAAGCCTGAGTGAAAAGTGAACACAGATCGACAAGTTATGCGTCTTTCATTTATTGGCAAGTAATTTTCAAACTCTAGTATAGAAATGATCAGCATGGAGTCACATGATTTAATAATTGATAACTTGTTGGCCATTAAAGTAATGAGGGTCAGTAGTTCTCGGAACCTCTAAACCTTCTAAGCTTCAAAAAAATTTTTCGGGCAAAGTCTTCGACGAAGTGATATTCGAGCTTCAAGTTCAAAATCCACTCATTCCCGATTCCCAATGACAATAAAGCGGTGGGTATCGAAAATTCGTCTTAAGCTTTTATTTACTCATTAACTTTGTTTTCTTCACTTTTCGTTGTGCTTTGTGTTGAGCTATAGTTTTAAATATTATAAAGCATGCGCTTTAACTATTATACTCTCTGCTTCTATTAAGTGCTTTAGTGCTATACACAGTTTATTTTATAGAAAATTTACACTGAGCATATCGGCTTTTGGGAAAGGATACCGTAGTTCAATATTTTGCTGAGCATCACTTAGTCACTTTGAAGAATTTTCCTAATCCATCTGGAATGTTGTTACTCACTTAACGCTTTAATTAGAACAAATTTAAATTGATTCAAACTACATTTAATGTAAGTTAATTGTTTATTTGGCTTTTCACTTAAACTCCTACGATTTGAAGTCTCGTCTCTTCAAGTCTTTATTACTTCTGCTCGTTGTCTTTATCAACATTTCTTCATTACATAGCATGGCGAGCATTTTACTTTCGTTGAAAAGTAAAGTCACCCAAGGGTTACGCTACGCTCAACAACTCTTAACAATTTAATTAATTGCTTAATTAATTGTTTATTACAGAAAATTTACTCTTAAGACGAATAGAAAAAATTGTCAATTGCCTTATGCGAGTGTACGAAAAAATACGTAATTGTCCTTAATCTCGTCGCTTGCTTAACTTGGTATGTAAATGAAATGAAAAATAAAGAGAAATATGATCAGCTTTTGTTCTTTAGTTGCTTGCCTTTATTGCGACGTAATTTAAACTTTTACTTCCTACCTGCAGAAGCTAGTAGTGGAAGTGGAGAAAAAAGAGCAGAAAGTTTTTTGATAACCTTGATCTGACAGATCGTTGGCGGTTGAGAAGCTGTCATAGAGAATGAGTTCATTTTCCTCATCACTTTTGTTTTGTCTTCTTTCCCTTACATCTGGCAACTTCGTGATTTAGATGAGTTTTTCTTCTCCATCTATTTACGATTTTGATTAAGTAAAGTCCATGTTTTGCTTTTCAAATTCTTAATATTCTTATATAAAAGTCATTAATATCTTGGATTCATTGTTCTACGTTGTACCACCATTGGAAGTGCTCGGAAAATACTGTTCTTATCTCTTGTTCTTCTCGAGCAATTCTGTTGTTACACATATGCAGATTACTTATCTCTAATATAGTTATGTATTATTTAATGGAAATGAGGTTTGAAGGCATTGCCTCTATAACCAGGCGAAGGCCGAATTCGAAACTTTAACTTTAAAGGATGCCAGAGTATTTCAGTATAATATCCCACATCTATCTAAGGCGTAACGGTAATAATGACGATGGAAAGACCATAGGAGAACCAATCCTCAGGGCGGCTCTAAATAGAAAGAAAAAAATTCCACGTTCCAAAGGTGGTGCCAGCAAATCAGCCGGAGGTTGGCGAAAAATAGGCTAAACGAGTCATGAAACGAAATAATTGCACACTAAGTGGAAGATAAGGAATTGCTGCTTTTCTGGTCGCTGCATATGGTCGCTTGTGTTAACAACTCTGCTGCCCTTGAAATTTAAACCCGCCACCATTCAGTTGTTAATCGTGATCTTTTCTCCACTCGGCGACGAATTAAAATCCGCTTATTTCAAGAGAATAATAAAAAAATACTTTATCGAAACAATTGCCAAGCGATGGGTACACATATTTCTCCTCTTATCAATAGATATAATTTCCGTAAGGAAAAGGAATTCCATCTCTTGAGACTAACAACAAAAAGGGACTCATTTTTTGGCTGCCAGCACAATAATCTAGTGCAACGCCTCTAGCACTTCCTGAAATGGTTTTGCAAGACGTTGCTAACCTTTGTTACACTGGCACTCCTTGCGGTCATTTTTCTCTAACGCTTCGCTCGATATTATCAGTTCGATTTCGACACTTTTCCACCATGATCACTTCATTGCATTAGAGCAGCTCGCAATAGGTTATACTAAGAAAATCATTATAAATTGGAACGAGACGGGGAAATTCGTCTTTACTATTGTTTGATTTGTGCTGCGCAAGTCATTATATTTCTGATATTGTATCGCGTGCATTTCTCAGCACTCGTTGCGATTGAAGGGCATTTTCCCGAATTAAGCAGAAAGAGTGACGTTTCCTGCTTTGATCTTTCAAAGCTCCAGAAAACTACATTGTATACATACGTATGTATACATACATATGTGTTGGAATGACTTCATCTTTCAAAGCCCCTAAAACGTATGCTGTATACACTTCGTCTAGCTTCGAATAGCTTAGATACTGTTAGACAAAGCGTAAAGATAATAGGTTCACATGGAAAGTACGGAAAGTGCTCACAGACGAGGTAATACTACCTCTTAGGAACACCGGCCTGCGATGCATTGAAAACGCATTATAAACTATTTAAATACTCAAAAATTTCTATCTCTTCCTCTCCTTTATCAAATGGTATTCTACTTCGAAATAGGGATAACGTCTTGATGTCAATGCCAGTTTATTTATAAAAATATTAAATATTAAAGAAGCTCTAGAAATTGTTAGTGCGAAGAAGTACCTCTGTCATGTTGCCCAACATTTGTCTCCAATCTACCTAAATATTTTTGTTTTCAGTCTAATGAATGACTAACAAGCCTTTCGTCTCTTTATAGAAAATACTATTGTAAATATATGATAGGTTTGATGTGAATCAATTACCCAACAAATTAACACCACAACCTTACCAAAATACCTCAGGTAAATATTTAGAAATGTCCATATATCAGGTCACTTTCAGACACCTTGCATATGTAATACATAAGCAAATATTATTAATATTACGATCAATTAATGAGGAGTCAGAGGAATAAATTCCAAGATTAAAGTCTTAAAGCACTAGCGTCTAAGGCCATTACCACACTTCGAAATTGATTTTTAAATTTTCGATTTAGTTTCATGTTAGCTTAACGGATGAGAAAAAATCAAAGTCAAAAATTTACTGCACTTCTCTCGTTTGATAAGATTTTCATCTCACAAGCACTGCGTAACACTCCGTTACTTCAGCATTACTTACCGTTTTCATTTTAGAAATAATGAGCTTAAAAGGAGCAAAAACCACTTTTTTTCAATCTGTGCATAGAAGAATTTTCTACGTAGCAACGTACAGTACAAACAGCTGTTTTGTGTTATTTGCCAAAAAGTTCTTTTCAAATACTGCTGCTGTTGCTTTTGCTATCACGATGCTGCTGTTGTTCTTGTTATTATTATTATTATTATTATTTTATTATTATTATTGTTGGTGCTGTTGCTGTTGTTGTTTATTAGTTAGTGACACAATTATAGACAAGCAACTGCCAGAGTTTGTTGTAATTTATTTATGTTGTTGATATTGACTTGATTTCGCTTTGTCTAGTTGCTGTTGCTGTTTTTTTTGCTCGGACTTGATTTAAGAAAAACAAAAAAAAGAATAGAACCACTCGTAGTAGTTAATGTTGTTCCGAAGGTTTACTTGTTATTGATTTTTCAAATAATTGAAAACATAAATTATTTTTTTTATCTTACGATGATTTCAATTTTTTGCGTTCTTTTCTTTTTTTTTTTTTTGTTAAACAAAAAACGAAACCAAACTAATGATCGACCGACCGTTTACTGTCTATAAAACGGTTAACGACATTTAAACAAACAAAAAAAAAATTTGAAGCGCTTTGTGGTAAAAAATAGTATCTTATCTCTGTTCGCGTTTTCTTTGCACAGCACGACAATAATTTATGTTATTTTGCGGCTTGTGTTGCACTGCAAGATAATTTTATTTATTTAATACTCTTTTCCAAATTTTCGTCTTTTTTTTTTTTTTGCAAATTTTTGAAAATATTTTTTATTTGAAATCTTTTTTAATAATAATTTTTTTTTTTATGAAAAACTTGTTTTCGTATTTTTTTTTTTTTAATTTAATAAAGCAAAACAAAGCAAAAATAATTTTTTCAAGCTTCTATTGCTTTTTCAATAACGCGAGATAAAATGTTTTGTTTTGTTTTGTTTTTTTTTTTTTTTGTGGTTTTTAGGAAGCAAGTCTTAATCATATATTAATTAAGTTTAGGTTTTCTTCTTCTCGCGTTACATAAAATGTTTATTATTTCTTGTATTACTTATTATTTATATAGTTGTTACTCAATCAACGATTACACAAAAATAAATAAACCGCTAGCGCGTTGAGCCCCCAACAGCAACACGTACGAACAGCAACTGATTTGACTGATTGGTAAACAATAACACATTATACCTCCTAAGTTTCAATCGCAAATATATCCACGATTGTGACGACTGTGTGCATGCTATGCTTGTTCATCTCATATCCACTTTGAGAAATGACATTAAACCAAGATTTGCAGTTTAACTATAACCGGCTCTACAGCAGGCTATTGTGCTTTCGTGTTAAACCAAATAAAGCGCTTCCATCGCTTCCACATAATTGAAAAGCGGGCGAGCGCGTTAGCACATTAAAACGAAAATTACGACAATGACATAAACATAGGAAACATTTCGAGTAACGTTCTCATAAGGGAGAATCAATCCGTAAACAAATAAACTGTAGAGTAAGGTACACTGGGGAAAAAGAATTGATTTAAAAAGTGTTTTCATATAATGTGTTACTTAATTGTTCTATGTGGAGTTCCACAGCCAGCGATAGGTCCTCTTCTCGTCGTTCCATTCGTTAATGACCATCTGCGTTGAGTCTGAAGGCTCGTACATAATTAAAAGTTTACTCATCGCTTTGATGAGAACTAACAGCAGAGTACACGTCAATGGTGTGGTAGTGATTTAATTGAGTCTGCCCTGAAAAAACTTCTTCCATTTGCTTTGGGCCCCGATTGCAAATTTTCTTCTGCTTAAAATTAATTCATCTTCACAAGCCGAGGCTTGCACTTGGTGTCACCTTTGTGGTTAATGGTGGTTGGTCAATGGTGTGATCTCGTCACCAGGTTTGCTTGGAGGCACAGCATGTGTCAAGGCACTTCATCCCAACTATCTTACCGTTCTGTTGTTCGAACTATGCACTTTTTAACTCCCTTCAACGTTGCTTGTAAAAACGCTAATGATTTCATAATCATTTACTTTCTTTTTCCAATTTGATTAACCGAGTCACTCTTCTTTCTTAAAATAAGTTAAGAATGAGATTGAAGTGATTCAGCGATTTTTTACCAGCTAATCAAACATTACGGTTGTAACAATTTTTTCGCTGGTAAAACCGTCCAGGAATCTGAGAGCTTTTTAGTATACATATGTTTTTGTATGATTTCACCATTTGTGTCTTGACAGAAACAGCTGGATCTTCTTCAAATTGCACGAATTAGATTCAAAAATGTAAATGCTTTGTCCACAAACAAGTCAGCAACCACTAGTAGCTATTTAAGCACTTGGACTGAAAGTTCCCGGTCTTACTTATTTTCTTAACAGAAACGAATCTTTTGTAGCCCCAGCCCAAGTTGGCTATAGCACAATTTCATAGCTTAATTTGCATTATGAGTGCCCTTATGTGGGCATTCTACTAAAACGATCACCCAGCGAAAAGATAGGTGTAAAATACATCCCCTGGGAATCTAAGAAAATGGGAAAAAAAGTTGACTTGAAACAAATTCTAAAGCTCTGCTGCTGCTTCTCCAATATAATGTAATGTAAAAGGAGAAAAATTTCCGGACGTGGCGGAGATATTAGCAAGCTGTTTATGCGTAAGAGTTCTCAAGACTGTCGTCCTTGATATGTATCCGAGGGGTTTGCAATTTTCATGTTAGCCATGATTACGGTGAAGAAGGCCCGCTGAAGAGAAGCTCGATCCAAAGCGGACCACGCTTAACAAAAACTAAGTTAGCTCCATTCAACGAAAGTCGCTCTTTTGAATTTTAAAAAAGATTGACATTGCCAACCTTGCCGGATCTCAGATGATAACACTGTTTTCAGCTGAGATACCCGGATAGCTCTGTCCGTCACTGCGTGCACTTACTGCTGCTTATAATCACTTAACGCTACCACCCCCTTCCAAACGAAAGACATGTGTGTTGACAAGACGAGAATACGACTTTGCCTCCTAACAAAGCTTATATTTGTTCCGCCATGATTTCTCAATCGATAGGAGCCAGTATTTTAATTCTTGATGATTACATTTACGTTGCACTTATGCTATAGCTACGAGACTTTTTAATATGAAATGTTTGCTTGTCAGTATTTTTATTTCTACAAAGGAAAAATAAAAACGAATTAACTTGACTCTTGACTTGATTGCATACTCCCTTCCGAGTTTTATAATGAATACGAGAAATTTTAACGCAAAAACATGAGCCGGTTAGGGCTCTCAAAGCCTGACAATATGAAGTCCTTCAATTGACAGATAAGTTAATTATTTGAAAGGCAAGAAGTCGTTTCTATGCTAAATATATGCTAAACTGGTGCTTATGTCTTTTGTAATCATGTAGCAAAAGCAAAATATTAACTGATTATCCTAAAAATTTGATTTCGAAATAATTCGTTTACGGAAATAAAACTATTTAAGGATCGAATGTCTGGGTATTTTGGGGATTTGCTTATCTTTATTTGAAGCTTGGAAATGTTTTCATCATATTTCTTCAAAACCTTCACTACAATGAAATTATTCCGAAGGGAATATTACCGCTCATTTATTATTAGCCGGCTGCAAATTTATTAAGACAAGAAATATCTCTCAGTGTACGTACGATTGGCTATATTGTTAGTCTCTCATAAGTCCTCTCTCATTATTTTCGCTGCTCTTGAGCAAAGAAACAAATTCTGAGAGCAGAGAATATTGCGAGCGCACTCGTTCGTACTCACTTAGGAGTGAATACATAAAATATATGAAATAAACAATAAAGCTATGGCTTGCTTACACTTTTGATTTTCAAAAAGTCGATAGACGAAATTTTCGGTTTGACTAACTAACTTTAAAGTGATTTTGTTAAGAGTTTGGTCCACAAAATGTCGGATGCATCGCTAATTCATTTAAAGGGCATAGATTTAATCGCACACTCACGTGTTCCTTGCTTATGCACTCAGTAAGTGAAAGGAAATTGAAAATGTCAATAATTTATTTTATTTTTGGTTTACTTCTTGTTCCATCTTGTTTTTCTTTTTGTTTTTCTTCGACAAGTTGCGCTATTCTTGGCTGCATAGACGCGAGGGTATACTTAATTTAGTTAATGCAACACGATTTCGCGATGGCTTGTTCGCTTGTTGTTGAGCATGTTTACAAGCAGTTCTTTAAGTTGATGATGGCTTTTCAGCTTAACAATCATGTGTGTGTGCCTGCCTATGCATAAATGTGTCACATTGCCTAATTTTCTTTGCCTTGCCTTTCGGGCGGCTTCGCTTAAACGCATTTCGAATGTTATTTTCAATGACGTGCGACGCATTTTTTTTTTTATTTAGGCCTTTTATCTTTCTTGCGTTATTCGATTTCTTTTTGTTTATTTCCATTAAAATTTCAAGTCAATTCTCTCTCGTTATACTATGTTTATAAAATATTTTAACCAATTATAAAGAGAAATGGAAACAAGTGCCCCCTCTCAGGGCGTTCCTGATTCAATTTCTTAAAGTAAAACCAGTCAACTATGGCTATAACCCCGACATGGCGATAGAACGAAAGCCTTTAACAAATTTACGACTTAGAGAACTAGGGAGCTATTGTTTAAGCAACAGTTTGGAAGAGGACTGACTCATAATTAATACGTGTAGCGTTTGGGATTCTTAGGCTTTCCACCACAGTATATTTAACCAACTGCGAAATACATAGTGCGTGCAAAATAACATGGGGCCTGTTTACGGTTCTTGCTATCGATCTGTCCGTCGTATGACACAAAAGACAAAAATGAAACGATCGCATTTCGGGTTGATAGCACTCGATTGCTTAGAGCAGATTTTCACTTAGAGTGCAATTCAAAATTATGCTCTAACAGTTCCAAAGCATAGGATCATCATGTTAAAGACAATGATCAATAAAGTCATGCCCTTCTTGAGAGAGGTTTTCAGGGGCTTTGGGTTTTTCTCCCATGCCTACCTTAAGCATGATTTGAAAATTGGATTCAAATTGTGCCCAAGGACGCTGAAAGGATAAAAAAAGCGATTCGGAAAAAAGATGTTGTACTTTTATTAACCTTGCCAGAAGCCATTTCCACCACCACGCATCCGACCGACCAAATATCGACCGCTCGCCCATGACCGTCCTTATTAGCTTTAGTAAATATCTCCGAAGCCATATAAGCTATAAAAAAGCACATACAAAATGTCCATAAAGCATCAAACGTTTAGTTACCTCGCGTCCCTACACAGCCTTGATAGATCTATAGCTTTCGTATCAAGTTTGGCAATTCGTTCGCTGTATTTACAACGAAATATTTGTGGTATCAGCGGTTGCACTGTGCAAAAACGAAATGCCAAAAGGGTGAGAAAAAGTAAATAAACAGACAAAGCAAATGTAAAATTTTGAAAAGAAATCTGGCGAAAACATCAAAAAATCAATAAAGCAAAGCTTATTGAAGTGATTCATTATATCAATGTTTATTTCAATTGTCAAGATCTTTTTTCTTAATCTCTATGACTTTTACATCTATGGTGTGTTGTCCTTTGTCCATTGTAGGGTATCATCATCCGTATTATTTTAATTTTTGTTGTTATTAATATTTAGTTAATATTGTTATTGTGTTATTATCATTGTTACACTGTACAGAGAACATGCTTTTGTAACTTGAATACTTTTTAAATAGTGTTTGTGGCAAACATATACAGTTTTGGCGTTTAAGCAAACTTTGTATTTGAGTGAGTCAAATAAAAAACTCGAGAAATAAAAATCTTTTCCATTACATGCATTTTATGTTTTCCTCCTGCTTGGGAGTTGTCACTGTAGAGCTCCTCTGTTTTCTGAACTGATTTGCAAGCCCGTTTCACTGCCTCTCCATATATCGACCAAACAAGTATTGAAGGTCACATTTCCAAATTACTTGTTTAATTTCCAGTAATTCTATATTTCCACTTTATGTCTTTCCCAGAAATGTTTTCGTTACTTCCATCCATATTCACTTATCGCTTTCCATAAGAAGCATCGAAAATAATTATTTAATTTTGCCAATGTTTTGAAATTTCCATAATTAAGTAATTCTTCCAGGTCCATTAATTTTGTCAAATGGCGATTTCATAACGGTATTCTAGTTTATTTTCCTTTTAAACATGAGGTTTTTTTTTTACTTTTAAACTAAAATATGGTATTTTACATTCGATGTCGAGGGAACGCTCATACGTTCTCCGGTATCATAAAATCAAAAGGCAAATTCGATATTGAGTTTAGTCGATAACGAGCATCGTAAACTGATCCATAGTTCCTCGAAAGCTTTTACGGGCTGCGAGTTTATAGGCGTTGCTGAAATTCGTTACGGGAAGTCATTGATAGATTGGATCGGTTGTCATACTCCATCGATTGAAGCACGTGAGCGCTGATTTCAAGGTTTTAGGTGCAGTGACTTTAGCAGGGAAAACAAGGAATGTGTAGGCGCTCAATTGAATAGATTGAAAAATCCTATGAAGAATGGGAACAAAGTCATTCAAATCATTACAAGTTCAGGAATAATACGAAATGCATGTAAGTCATTACTTAAGCTATTACTTACATGTAATGCATGTAAGTCATTACTTAAGCTATTACTTACATGCATGTGTCATTACATGCATGTAAGTCATTACTTAAGTCATTACTTACATGCATTACATACATATTAAGACAAAAGTAAAAAAAAATTGTGCATCCTTTACATGTTTGCCAAATCCCATCGCCATTGTTGGACTATAGTATTCTTATTAGAAAGTCGAAAACGCTTTAAGGCGATTCCATGCTTCAAAAAGTTTAGTCGCCCGAGTTTTTACTATAAACATATTTGGTTCCATGCAGACGATCATTGAAACACATGAGGTTTGAACTAACATGTTTGTCTTTAAAAAAGTAGTAAGAACATTATGATCGGGCAAGACCGGTTATTAGGTATCCTACACCATTTTGCCCAATAAAGCTAGTCACTCGTTTTGGTAACAACGCACCAAAAGTTACACATCATTTTCAGGAAAGCCTGCACATTCGAGGAATCCTTATATGCGCCCATATCCAAAAAATACATCTACGGATGGAAGGATTCAAAAATAGACCTTCTTGCCATATAAATGGTGGTTCAAAATATTGCCCCAACCGTTTCCACACCACTTGCGAATGTCGAAATACTTTCTCCACTCTTGTGGAGGAACAATAGAAATTTTTTCCATATAACGACTTTTGATGATAGGGCGTCAAGTGGATAGCGGGCGAAAAAGTGGACCGACCAAAACTATTTTCAACAGCGTTCGTCTTCAGGTCAAAGCAAGTCAGTGTATCAAATTTCATCAAAATATCTCAAAAACTACAACTTGTAGCATGGACAGGAAGCAGACGGACAGACGGGCAGACAGACTCATACCGATTTTGAAAATGATCTGAAAGGTGGGTCTGCCTTAAGCCATTTCACGCATTACATAGATCCGTACAAATATAACCTGTACCACAAGTGGTGTAGGGTATAAAAATTGTATAAAGTATATTATGAAGTCTTAAAACGAACTCTCACATTGAGTAACAAATGTTCCTCTATCCTGCGCTACATTGTTCGTATCACATAATAATTGCCATAAGTTGGAACATTAGATGAGCAATGCACTTTTCAAATCTTCTAAGAAACTTTTCAAGTTTAACAAACAAATCTAAACCATTATCGCAACCAGAATCGAACCTGAAGAACTTCGTGTTCATGTCGGCCATTCACTCAGTAAATCATCTATTACTGATTTGCTGACTTTTTGAAGGAAAGAAATTTAAAAGGTTTTTTACATTTGACTTCATTTCAAACTAGACTTTGGGCGAATATATATTTTGCTAAGGAGGAGACGTTGACGACATGTTTTCTATATAAGAAATCAAATAAAATAAAGGAAAGATAAATGTATCTGCAAATCTCTCCATAAGATAGAGAGAGACTCCTCACAAATAACACGGAGCATTTTTCAGTTGCATTTAAAGCCCCCCCCGCCAAGTTTGTAAGCAAACAGTTTGAGAGTAAATGAGTAAAATCGTTGACATATTATGAACTCTCTGGACGCATTCGCTCTGTTTACATTCTTCAACTGTGATATTTTTATTATTTTTTATTGTTGATTTTATTGATTTGATATTATTTTTGATGGTTTGAAAAAAAAATAACAATAATAAGTCAGCCTATGTCTAAAAGTTCCGCCAAAGCTGTAGTTAGTGCATTTGAGGCCTCTATGGCTTCTTTACATTTGCTTTCTACAGATAGAATGTTTTCCAAAACGGTTTTCAGTTTTGTAGTTTGCCTTGTTCTTGTTTCCGTTTAGCTTGTTTGCTTTGATGTTCTGTAATCAATCATAGAACTTAACATTTTTAACCAATTATTGCGCTTTCCCGAACACACGCGTCTCCTCCATTAGGGCCGTTTTAAACTTGAAATTTTCTAAACCTTTGGCGTATATGGGCCGAATAATCGGTATTTAAAGGATTCCTTTTATCATTGAATGCAGAATGCATTGGTTATAAAAAAAATATAGTGGGTCGGTTTCTTTTGACGGCAAAAGTGAACATGAGTTTTTGCTTATATCAAAGAATCGCTTATTGTTGCAAATGTACATTTCATGTTACACACTGTTTGTAACATGTCAAAATAAGCAAAGTTCAACATTGTTAACATCATGCAACGTTAAGGAATATGATCCCAAACATTCGAGTTCCGGAATCTAAACCGGTTCTTCTAGTGTGCTTTGTCATATGTCAAGCATGCCGGTCGAGCATGCCGGTAAACACCTATGTAGATTTTTCAATCTTGGCCTCTGCACTTTCAGTTACTGCGTTCGGCAACTTAGGCAGCGAGTAAATATCGATGGAATGCTTTTTTATTGATATATATAAGCATTTGGAAGCATTTAGAAGCATTTGGAACCAAGAGAAGCAAAAATAAAAAAAGAGAAACATTTGGAACAAAGCATCTGCGGGGAGTTTCGTAACGCCTCCCATAGTTCCAAAGAACAATTTCTTCAGCCTGGTAAATGCGCTCGCGATCTTCCAACAATTACTAAGACCTTCGCAATTTTTTCTCTGTAACGGGTGAAGGGGATTTGTAAAATTTCTTCCGTGCCATCGAATGTGATAATGAAACTGAGGCTAATTCGATTCAAATTCTATTACTACAACCTTTATTAGGGAAATGCCCCTAAAATAAAAAATAGAGAGTAATAATTTTTTTTAAAGGAAAATAGAGCTTTTGAAGAGTTTAATTGCATTTTGCGCACTTGGGTTTGGGTGAGGATCGATTTAAAGCAATCCAATTTAATGTCCCATAGAAATCAGGTGATAATGCAAATGCTCACAACCGAATCGTCCTCAATTTCTCATTTAACAGAATCGAAGCGCTACAATTTATCGAAAGCAACTCTGTGCTCTCTCCATTCTCCACACAGGGTACTTTTTTTGTAAACCTTGTAAAGTGTGAGGAGGTTGAAATGCCTCTTGATACTTTTCATAAAGATTCTTGTAAATTAATTGGCGGTCAGGCACAGCCTGCTGTCCTAAAATGACTTCCATTCTTCTGGTGTAGATGGCAAAATGTCTAAAATTATAAAACAGAAATAAAAAGCAAACTTTGAAAGGATCGTAATAAACATTAGATTGAATTTTAATAAACTTATTGTAAATTCTACTTTGTTCATAAATCTTGTATAGATGGAAACTGCTTCATATTATCCGTAGCTCATCCTTCCATTCAACTTCACCCATATCCTCATCTGAATCTTCAGCCTTTGCCACACAAATTCGCTGAAAGTTCATCACTTTATTGTTTGTTTCCCCAAACACTTTATACCTTCCACGACCTCATACACAACCTTAAATAGGGGATCTGGAGGTGATGCATTCAAATCTTTTTCAAAGATTACTTCGGTTCCCATAGTAAAATCATAAGCACCTAACTAAATAAAAACAAAAAAAATACATTAATTTTTTTTCCACATCTTACGGAATTTGCGTTTGTTGATTTGGTGAATAACGGAAGAAGAAGAAGATATTAATTGTTTTCCTTACTTTTTGTAAACAAACTTTAAATATCAACAGGTCTTCAACATCTGGCAGAACGGCAACAAAATACATAGTCCCTTACTTAAAATTTATATCTTCTTAGCGTTTTTACTCCAGCGACTCCTCGGGTATCTTTAAAGGATCATCCACCTTATCTAACAAGGGCCATATACATTTTCTTCAGTTGGTAACATGTTAGCGGCTTGCTTTAAATTTATTATAAAATGATGGAAATGTATTTTTCCTGCGCAATATTTTTCATTAAGTTCTTGCCAGAAATTCAAACTTTTATTTTAACAGTCATCAACAACATTTGAGCGCAATCCTTCTTCAAAACTTAATATGTGCCTTAAGGGAGAGGATTCCGGTTTGATGCTGCGTTACTGGTATGCTGTTTGCGCCAAACTTATATAAAATATTAAATTTTTTTGTTTTTTGTTTTTTTATGTATTCCGCTTTTTTATTTGTTTTTTTTTTTATTTAACAAGTTTTAAAAATGTTGGTCTGGTTGATATTTCACTTTTTTTTAATTTTTTAATGATATTTTTCGATTTATTTAGCAATTTTTCACTTCATTAATGATTTAGTCGAAGTTCTTGTGCACTTGTAAAAATGACTGATTTCTTGTTAAAAACCGTTAACTGTGTTTTTCCTTTACAATATTGAAAATGGAGAGAGCACAAAGTTGCTTTCAATGCTGTTAAAGTGGTCGAAATTAGTGCCATAAATCTGTTAAGTCAGAAAAAACAACCGTAAACGAGTGGTAGAAACTATCGCAAACAAATCCAATTGCGCAAAATTAATCAAAAATTCCAAAATGCAATTTGACAGTTCAAAAATTTTATTGTAAATATATATTAAGTTAAGTTTGAAAAAGACAGTCATTATTCAATAATTTTCTTTTTACTTAATTTGTAACCACTCATTCCTTTTGCTTCTTCTTGCTGTGAATTTGCGTGAGATTTTTTTCCAACAATGTTCCATACGTAGTATTTCGTTTTATTTGCAGTTTTTGATTTTTTCACTCGAACAATTTCCGGTTCACATCTATGCTAAGATATATTTCATAGAAGTGTGGCATTGAAATCACCACGAAACGATATTTAACGCTATAAAACGGTATTTAAAATATCGTTAATAAAAAAATATATATATAAAACGTGTATGAGGTTAGAAAAACGAAATTGCTATTGTTAATTATCAAGAATATGTATTGAATTGTTTATGTGCTCGCATATTAGCTGAGAGTAGGCAGTGTTAGCTGAAAGCAGGTATTATACAATAGTATTATATACTTTGCATGCAAAATGGTTAATAAAATTTTAATGTGAAAAAAGCCGCACGTTTTGAGCGTTTCGAGATGCGGCTTAAAGACGGTTAACAGCCTATTAACAAAGTACACTATGGCATCTGCTACGTCGCTATGCAAGAATGAGAGATTGTTTTCTTGGGTGAAACGACAATGTGAAGTATCTAAACACGCGGAATGCGAAAAATATACAAGACGGTGTTGTAGAGGTAGTTTTGTATGCCGCGCTAGGTCTACTCGCACGAGCTTAATTACGAAACAAATGCTGTCCCAACACAACACTGCTATACCCTGTTTTAAGGAGGGAAAGCGAAAAAAGTTTTAAAAAAAATTGCAAAAAACAAAAACTGTTTTATATATGTGGACTATAGAATATACAGAACTCGTAAATATTATATGCATATATATGCATATATTTAAGACAGGGTGTAGTTGTGTTGGGTTGGAGAATCACATTACTTATCATTAGAAGCGGATAAAGCGAGCAGAGAAGCAGACGAGGATTAATAACAAACTAGTGGATGTAATACCGTAACCAAAAGTAAAAACAATATTCAACTTACATTGCGCGGGTATATCGACTGTCAGAATAGCACCGTGAGAGACATCTGTCTCAAATTTCCTATCGTAAGCGTAGAAAATTGCTAAAGTTTGCTGAATTTTGTGTTGGTTAAGATTGGTTAAAATTGGTTAACTTCGACATGCTGGATGGAACAACAAAATAAAAATAGATATAGATAGAAGAACAACCGAATTATAGAATTCATGCTTAATGCTCAATTTTGCTAAGTTTTGCTAAATTTGAAAAAAATTTAAAAATATCGAAAGAAAATATAAAAAATAAGTTTTACGAAAACTATGTTAAAAATATGTGTAATAAAATATAATAAATTAAATTGTTGAAGAAAAAGAAACAATTGCACGGGAACACATTCGTATGGATTTTTTGCAAAATATTTTTAAAGGAAACCCATCTGAAATTCATATAATTTTTCTGGAAATCTCGTAGGTGTCTCCTTACCATTTGTGGGAACAAATCAAATCTCAATCAGCGGCATTAGCTTGGCTGAGTAGGATAACACTATATTTGTGAGATGTGTAATATTTAGCTTTTTCCAAGATTTTTAATACATTATCAGCATTAATATACAAAAATTTTGCAAGTCTTTTGGCGACAAATGAAATATTTTTTAAACATGTTTGTGTTTTCATTGAAACAATTTTTCTTACACATCTTTGCATATTTGTTTGGTTATTTAGAACATCCTTAACCACTTTTATTTAAAAACAAAGTAGCTTTCGAAGAAAAAGCATTTTGTATATCACCCTCTCGATCGTTTCCCTTAAGGTCCGAATTCCCCACCTAAAACGTAGGAGTAAAATATTCTTGAAATATTATTCCTGTGTATGAAATTTCAATAAACATATATTTTAACAAGTAAGAAAGTTATATTAGGCTGAGGCCGAATCTTGCATACTCACCATCATTACAATCTTTGGCGCCCCATACTTTTAGTTGTTGTCATAAACATGTGAATGGGATAAAATTTATCTTTCACTTTATTAAAATGCATTGTTAGCTTGTACATTCGCACATTCACACATTCATTATTATTGTAGAGTATTTTTATTAATTATCTTTTACATTATTAATAATAATTGGAAGGAGAGACCAACGAGATTCCCACGGAAACTATGTGCCTCCTTGTCAACACTTACTGTTAATTTCTTTCGGTTCGTCTTTTATACACTTTCTTTATAAATCTTAAATTTATTTAACCCAATAGCAATATAATTTTTAATACAATACGAAATTTTATTTTTTGAATAATTTATTTTTGGCTTTTTTTCCTTTGTACACTTTCTTACAATTTCTTTATATATCTTAAATTTATTTAACACAATAGTAATTTTTAATACCATATACAATTTTATTTGGTATTTCCTTTTTTTATTAATAATATGTATCTTGATTTCAATATTTCATTAAGCTCTTTGTGCACTTGTGAAATGATTTTGATTTTTTGTTAAAAGTCGTTAGCTGGTTTTCACTTTACATGGTTTATAAAAAAAGTACCATCTATGGAGAATGGAGAGAGCACAGAGTTGCTTTCAATAAATAAGTGCAGAAAACAACGCAACCAATTCTGCTAAACACAATCATTCTGTTAAATGAGAATTTGCTACGTCTTTTAAGCGAAATGATGTTACGAAAGAATTATTTAGTGTTCAAAAACAAACGATTTATCAAAAATACTTTTTATTTATGCTTAATAATGCTTAACAATGCAAAAAGCTGCCGTCGCGGTATATTTGCAATTCATCGTCTGGATTGGAACAAAGATTTACAAATGATTCGCGTACACCGATCACTAGCTTGGCATCATAAGTATTCACCGATCACTAGCTTAGCATCATAAGCATCTAGTAAGCTATATGGCATCCGGACATATTTAATGATTCTAAAGATTTGATCAACGACGTAAGGCGTAAAAATATGACATCCGATAAATATTGATTTTGCTGCAATGACAAACGCCGTATGGATGCAATCGAATTTCCTAAATCATCAACACCATCCAAAAAAGCACCGGGCATAAATAGCGATGAACAGCATGTGATAGTTCAAAAGATACTAAATGTGTTATTAGCCGCATAAAGGCGTAAAATTGTTTATCACCGATTGCGACATTATTAAACGTTATCTCAACTGCTGATTGGCCAATGTAACCCGTTAAGTCTTTAATTTGACCAAATGTTACTTCGTCCAAATAGTAGTTGCGACATAGTCCCTGATATTTCAGCAAATATTTCGCTGGTGGTAAGCGATCTGAAAGGCACTCCTTGGCAAAATGCATTTGATTTCTGCGCTTCAATTCTCTGATAAACAAAGCATGGCGCCAATTACTGCAAGCAGCTCCAGCAGCTGAATGGTGAAGAAAACCGAATATATGCTCCATGATCTAACAAAATTGATGTATTAAATCATTTATATGTGTGATAAATACTTTTGTTTAAAGCTTTCTTCTTCTAGCTCTACAGTGACCAATAATTTATGACGACTTGTTCCTCTTTTGCTGTTGATTCCATAACTTTTTGCCCTTAGAAATAATAGAAAAAATTGCTTTCTTGTTATTTTGAGCTCCATTCATTAACAATTTCGTCTTTCACTTTATCAGCAGTTTCCTTTGAATGATTCTAAATTTTCTTTTTTTCTCCGCTCCTTGTTGTATTATACAACAATAACACCTGTTTTTTGTTTATTACGGACAAGTGAAACTTGACATCACTTTTATATTCTGTATCACAGATTGTGCTGTTATTTAACAGAAAGCAGCACATTCGTGATGTTATTTAGCAGAAAGCAGCACGTTCTTGATGTTATTTAACAGAAAGCAGCACGTTCGTGATGTTAAAGCAAAAAAAAGTGATCGTTCTCAATAACTATGTAATAGAATAATGCACCACTTACACTGCCAATCCAATGTTATGAATCACTGTTACTTCGTAATACACTTACAATATAGATGTTATTATGTATATTTTATTACAGCATTTAATTAGTTTACATTTTAACTTCTTCCAACCAGTCTATGAATTTTTAATTTCAATGCAACTTTTGGACACACGCAAGGAGAGCAAGAGCAACGCAATGTTATCCCAACAGAACAGAAGAAAACAAAGCGGAATTGAAAGAACTTTAAAAGAAGTTATGTTTCAATTTTAATTTTGCGAAGGAAAAGCAACTCTTTAAATATTTATACTCACATATCTGGATAACAATCTCTTTTTCTTTTACATTGTATTTGTTCATCTTGAACCCTGTCATGCTATGATAAGTTATGTTTTCCACAGCATTATCTTATGTTAACGACATGTAGAATCTTTTTTCTGTATATTGCCGCCTAATATCGTCAATCACTCATTATATTTTTTCTAAATTATTACTAGATTATGACTATTACTTTCCGTTGTAAATTTTAATTTTTGTGTAAAATCACTTCTCTTTTTAAGTAATTCTTCTTATGCCAAACTCTTTCAAGTGCGTGCAAAATAGTTTATGGCTAAAAAACCGTTAGTTGACCATTATTATTACAACAAAATAAAACAAGAAGAAGAAGAAACAATAAGAATGCATGGGGAATGTGGGGACACAGAGCTGCTTGTAATAAATAAGAAAAATTGTAAAAAAGTGGCAACGCAGTCAAAGCATGGTAACGCATTCGAAAAGAACTCTGTTAAAACGGCAAAGCAGTCGTATCAAACTCCATTAAAATGGCAAAGCAGTCGGAATCCTTCAGTGAATATTTAAAAGTCATTTTTACTGGGTATTTATATATGTTTCTTATTTGCATATAAGCAAAGACATAAACCGTTTTTCTTTTTAAATAAAGAGTCCTCTATATTTCGAATACTATAGGAATAAAGGGAATAACATAGTCTGGCTTGCAGTGGCTCGATGTCTTTGCTAAGCATAATTCGAACGACGCAATAACGAGAAAACAATGCGGTTAGTATGAAAATGTGCATTTCAAATTTCTTCTTCTTGATTATTTTCAATTTACAGTGGATTTCATTATATTTAAATTTTTATTTATTTTTCGTTTATTATTATACTCTGTGGCTCTTATAAAGAAATTCATTAATATATATGTGTTTTCTTTTTCTTTTGTATTATTAATAATATATCTGCTGTGATATTTTATACGCTAATTAACATTAAATCATTAATATACTATTTAATTAATAAACTAATTAACAAATATTCATTTATATTCCATTGTTCGTATTGTTATTACTTATTTTACATATTTTTAAAAAAGTCCATTTTTATTTCTCTTCATTAATATTTAGTTGTTTTTTTATTAATTTTTATATTTCATGTTAGTTTGCTGCACAGGTGGGAGTACGCAGCATTGTAAGGAGACCTATAGAATTTCGAAAGAAGAAAAAAAAAGTTAAAGGGGAAGTCCGAAAAAGTAGGTGAACAATTCGTACATATATCTGTCTTTATATCAATTATTCAAACTTTCGATTAAAGCGTTGAGCGTTCAATGTTCCCTACATGTTGTGTCAATCATTAATCATTGTAAGAAGTCAGTTTAGATCGTTTGATTTACGCTTGAACATATTTATGCAATAGTACGCACTAATTATTAGCGAGTATTTCTCTGGAATGCTAAACTGTTGACATGTATTATTAATATAAATACATTCTACACCACTTGTTGTACAAGGTGTGTTAAGTTTGTGCAGACGATTGTAATACCAAGAAGGAATGAAAAAGACCAACTTTTAATTAAACCGATCGATTGAGAAACTGATTCTAAAGTTTGTCTGTCCGTCTGGCCATCTTGTTTTCTTGTATTCAAGCTCGCAATATTTAAGATATTTTGATGAAATTTGCTTCACTGATGTGGTTTGAATCAAGGACGAACGCTGTTGAAAACGGTTCGGATCGGACCAATTTTTCGATCATTTCTCATATATAGAGCTTTATTTTGAAAAGTTGTTATAAGGAAAAAAAATTGGAATTTTCAAAATATCTCGACAAAACTCGCTTAGTCACAGATAGGGAAATTTTTTGAAGCCCTCTTCATAAGACCATTCCTACGTACACCGAGTTTTTGTATGGTAAAAAGGGCCTATTTTTCAATACTTTTTCGCATCGAAAACTTCGTGCACAATAATAATTTGACATAAAAATTAATTCTAAGCGAATTTAGATCACATAGATCCCAGCCCAATAAGGATTGTAATGAAAAATAAGGCTTTGAATGTCAAAAATTTTTAATACTTTTTGATGAAAATTTGTGCAAATTTTATGTGCAAATCAACCTTGAGGAATTTGGAGCAAACCTTTCTACGACAACAAAGCCTAGTTTGCGGTTTGTTATGGCGGAAGCAACTGGAAAGTAACAACATCTTTAGCAAGTAAATTAAGTTTAAGTGGTCTATTTGGGCCGCGCCCACATTTGAATGTTCTCCATGATGAGGGCCTTCTTCCAAATTATGCATTTACATAAAAATAGCGTATAATTATTGGCGTGCTATTAATTAAGCCAAGTGGTCCTACGATGGATATTCGGTCCTATTTTTTTCATTTATCTTCTTATTACTATCATCACCACCAAAGATTATTATTATTATATGCGATTTATAATCTTTAGAATTTTATGAAAATAACCAAACTCGAGGACTCTCTTATGATACAGTTGGTCACAAGAAATCAGTTGGAAAACGCAAAGGTGGTGCAGTTTGAATCGAAAAATCAATCGCGGTTGAAGTACAAAGGCATTGGCATTGGACGGTGCGAAATGTTTGAAAAATACGACATTCCAAGACCCGCAGCCCAATAGTTTATAGCAGGCACCGATCAAAGGTGGAGCGTATATATATGTATATACATATATGTGTATACTGCAAACCGATCCGTATGTGTAGCCGAGTAGGCAGAGGAACGTGAGTGACCAGTCGCAATGGTCGCAAGTTCAAATCTCACGTGCGCTAGAGATTGCAATGCAGACAAGCATACGATCTAAGTTATCCGGCAGCCTTTAAGTGCACACTTTGTAAATTTATGGACAATAAATAAACGAGTAAATGGAGTCGATTGGATTCGTTGCAGAAACGCAGTCGATTGGTCATGTAACAATTTTGCAAGTTTCCTAGGTCCACTTGAAGTGGAATAGTTGTTCTGTGGCGCATATCCTTAAGTGCTCTTCCTTGCAGGCGATTATTTAAATTTTATGTTCGGTACAAAATATTTTTGTTTAAGTATTTTCTGTAAGATTTTTTTTTAAATGATTAGTATTTTTATTAATGTTTTTTCTTTTGATTTCGCTATGTCTGTAAATTGTTTGTTAAATATTAAATTTTACCCTGTTTCAACGTTGCTCGCTCTCTATGTGTAAGTAAGTTTTCAATGTATTCCTAATTCGTTTGTAAAATATTTCAAGTTTTTGTCTACGAATTTTTTCACTATTTTGTATTTATTTAGTAGCCATAATATAAATTCGGTCATAGTTCGGTGCCATGTAAAAACAAATTTATTACGACTGACTACACTCTATAAATATTAATTAATTATTCACATAAGAATCGCTAGAGTTAGGTATAAAACAAAAATATTGATATCAAGATTTGTGCCGAAGTCAAACAATAAATATGCTTTATAATAAACACACCGACACAGCGACACACCGACACACAGAAAACCTTATCAAAATCGGCTCAGAGATAGATTCAAGGGTTAAGGCAATCGGAGAATAATCTCTATTTTTACACATAAGAAGAATAAGAAAAATATATTTATCTTTAATACAAAAGCAACGTACACGCGCACATGTCTATACATATGTGTGTGTGCGTGTGTGTATCTATCTGTTCTGAGAGACTGACTGATTTGAATTTTAATATCAAAACAAAATACCCGGCGAACAGAACAACTACAAAATACAAAAGTGAATATTAATTATTCCCTCAAGTTGTTGTTGTTGGCTTTTCAAGCAAAGCTACTTCGTTCTTGCTACTGCTTAGTGATATACGTTTTTTGCTTTTTTTTCGGTTTTGCACTAACAATGCGTACCGAGAACCATCGTGATGTGGAATGCATAGAAGAGAGAGATCGTAAATGAAACTTTGACACGCCTACCATTTTTCTGTGCTTTGTTTATTTTATTGTCGTTATCAAGAACGTGCGTCCAATGTCAAATTCGAATATGTAGGCAATGGACAGAAATTTGCTGCAAGCAGCAGCAATTACAATCCAGCTGTCTATGCACCCTTCTCTAGCAGAGAAACGAAAAGACATTGGATTAGTCAGTTGGTTGTGGGAAATGGTGGACTCAAGAAGAACTAAAATTTTTTGATTATATTCCCCACAGATGGCCTATTGCACGTGTAGAGCGTTTGTAAGGTATAGAAGCACTGGCTGGAGACTCTATATTAGAGATATAGAGAGAGAGTGTATTGTTAAGTTTGGTTACATAATCACGTTTTTGTCAAAGATGAAAAAAAGAAAAAGAAAGAAAATTATATTCACTCGTGACCGAACTTTTTATACCCATCACCGTGATCCTAAAAAGAAGAAATGAACTAATTTTCGTATATGCTGTGTTGAGTAACAAGTGAAAATCATGGAGAGCAAAGATGTTTACAGTTTTTGTAACATAGGCGTGTGTTTGGGTCGTATTCAAACTCTTTCGCAAGCTTGCGGGCGATAACTTTATTTTTGCGAAAGGGAGTTTCTGTACCTCAGATACCACAAAGTTGCCCAGGTGGACAGACAGACAGACGGACAGATGAACGGACGAAGATGCTTATATGCATTCTCCGGTGATGGGTATAAAAGCGAAATTAAGTAGACTTAGGGTTCTTCCTTTGGATTTCTTGTAAACAAATTTCTTGGTCTTTTTCTTACCTTACGCTCTAAAATTTTAGGTAGGGCTCTTCTTCTATTAAGATCCTAGATACAATAATACAAAATTCATGACGAATTGTCTCGAATACTTTTGGATGAAGTAAATGTATTGCAAACATTTTGTGGCGGCGTATTTGTGTAGATACGGACGTACACAAAACATCAAAGACCCCCCTTCGCCTCTCGATATTTGCTCGAGCACGGAGTTACTCCGTTGCAGAATGCAAGTATGAATGATCACAGTAATGTTATATAAGCGCAGGCAAAGTAAGCGTCCGGAAGAGAGAAATTGAGAACGAAAATAGAAACGATTGGGAAACACTCGATTTCTGCATTGTGTGTTGACTCAGAGGTTTATAACACATTTAAAACTAATATTTGGTTAAAAGGAATGGCTTCAAATTTTTCTATCGTTTACACCCACATACACACACAGTGCTAAGTGAAGAGAACATTTGAAAAATAAGCAAAACTTGATCAAAAAATTAAATGGAAATAAATTTTTGCTGTAAAATATATTTTGTGCCTAAGCCACGTATTTTATGTGACTTGAAACATAATTTAATGACTTCTTAGAGATTTCTAAAGAGGCGGTAAAATGTTTGCAATTAGGAGAGATAGGTATAGAAGAAGTTTCTCCAAGTAGCAGAGAATGTTTTTAATGCGATATCTTGTACAAAATAAAGCAGAAAAGACTTCTCGGTATATGCGAGTCACCTACGATATGAATATCTCTTTTTATAAAATCAGATGAACTGTCTGTCGCTTGTTCAGAAAGTAGTTTGCAAAAATGTAACCTTATCGTTGCATTCGTGACGATGTTCACATTCGTTTCGATCGAAGAATAATTGATTAAAGGCTCTTCCGATTATTAATCGCTTGAACGTATTCCATATAGTCATCAACTTGAGTGTCACAAGCAATGTGATAAAGCTATTATACCCACATTTTGTGTTGATTAATGTAGAAAGTTTAAAAAAAACTAAAAACAAACACACAAACAAAAAAATGAAAGCCCCACCTCCGCAATATTTATTAGCATGAGATTCCAATAAGAATACGAACGTGAGAGATCACAGCTCTCTTATGATAGCGCATGCGCACTAAGTGGCGAGGAGAATTTGGAGGAAAAGCAGAAGAATGTCGAAAGCAATTCTGCTGCAAGCTTTCTTCTGCATTGTTCTGTTGCCCGGGTATTTCACTATGATTTTTACGTGAGGTTTTTATCGAAGAATTTCTTTCTGAGTGAGTGAGTGAGTGAGTGAGTGATTGATTGATTGATTGATTGCCTCATTCATTCATTCCATGTGTGTCGTTTTATTACTTCCTGTATAGCATGCTCCTCTCTCTCTCTCTCTCTATCAATCGTAGTCCAGCGTAAGCTGATGCGAGAAGGAAAAGCAATTAAACTTAACAACGATAACGAACTGAGATAAAGTAACAAAAAGGATTTTAACGCGTATCCAATATTGAGCAACGTATGTGCAAATTTTAAAAAGATTTTTTCTTTTATCTAGAAATGAACAAAGCATATAGCAAGGAACTAAAGGAAAAGAAAAAAAACCATGAACGTGAAGCACAAATTTTCATATTTACATTAAAATTATTATTAGACTTACATAAGATGAGTTACTTAATATATTTTCTGCTTTCAATGGGTTTGTGCGAGTGTGTAAAGTCCCCTTTTTGTTTGTGAGCAAAAATAAAAAAAAGAAGAAGAAAAACATAAACAGAAGAAATAAAACAAAAGCCAAGGATTTTTTTAAACATTTAGTTTAATTTCTATATGTATACATGTAAATATACATATCTATTTGTGTGTGTGTGATTTTTTATTTTTTAATTTTTATATAGATTTATAGACATTTTATTATAATTTGTATAATAATTTATTTATATCGAGTATTTGTGTGTTGTTGTTGTTGTCTTGTTTAATGGATGCACAAGCAGACCTAATGTACACTTTCAGATCGGACGAGACTTGTACGAATGACAATATCTTCGTTTTGTTTGTTGTTTTTTTACACCGAATAGTTTTTGTTATATTAAATAATAATAATAATAATAATAATAATAATAATAATAATAATAATAATAATAATAATAATAATAAGGTAAAAATTAATAAACAAATAATTCTTACTACTTAAGTTTATTGTTAAATGATTTTGGTTTTTACGTAATACTACTGGCGTTTGTTTTCATTTTTTTTTTTTTTATATTTACAGTTAATTTTATTTTCCTAAAAATTTATAAACAAAAAAAAAAATATATTTTGATTATTGTAAAATTTTAAAAATTAAACTTAAAATATAATAAAGCAGAAAAATTATTTAATACAAAATTTAACATTAAAAGACTTTGAAAGCCTGCGATTTGGATTTTATTGAATATTTTCTAATAAAAAAAAAAAAAAATGTTTTTTACTTTAATAAAAATTATTAAATTAAAACTAAAAGAGATAATTGAATATTCTTTCTTTTTACAGGTTTAAAAAAAAAATAAAATATATATATAGGAACTAAAAGCACCAAACATAAAAAAATCTATATTTTTGTTTTTATTGTTTAAAAAAAAAAAAAAACAAACAAACAAACAATTTCTGCTATATTTATTATAAGTAAGTATTTTAAGCATAAGTGTATATTTTTTCTTTTTAAATTAAATCGTTGTTTTTTATTTATAAGCATTAACTTTTAATAAGATTTTCTTAATATTGTCAGCTTGTGTCAAAAAAAAGGAGAAAATTGCACCTGCCGCAAGGCGATACTTCGACGTCCACCACCTCAGTGTATCTACGGTTGCATGTAATCAGGTAAAAACTAAGGTTATGACGATTTCCACTTTGAACTTATGAAAGACATGCCACATGTAGAGGTACTATGGGCACTTTACGGATATCGCTCACCTTTGCACATAGAGTCCAAGCTTTGGCTTTCAACATAACTTGACGGCCCCCTGAACTAATAGCCAACTATTACCGGACAACTGTGCGGACCGACCAAATTGGTTCAGAATTTGCCTAAAGTGACTTATCTGATGTAACCTAACACTTCAGCGATGGACAGTAAAAGGAGAAACAAAACCAAATAGAAAAAAAGCTAGAAAAAGTCGCTACTTAGCATAAAAAGAAGTTATATATATATTTATATTGCAACCAATAATTACTTAGCCGATGTCACAATTATCGGTATTGTTCGTTCTTACATATAATAAGAAAGAAAAAAAAAAGATAAAAGAAAATATTGTAATAAACACATTGGGTAGCGATCAATAAAGTAATTTTAAGGAAAAGGAAATTTAAGAGGAGGAAGGAGGGCTGTTTTTCTTAGCCAGCTTTACTTAAGTGCTAGTTTTTATCTCTAAGTTCGTATAACGGTCGGCGAGATGTTTAAAGGATTCGGTAGATTCATAAATGCGTTGATCGCATTGTCTTTATTATTACCTGTTACTGCATGAGCTGGATGGGCTGATGCTTGATGCCCGTGATGATGATGATGATGGTGATGATGATTTTGATGGCCATGATGACCATGATGTTTACTGAAACGTTTTTGACGATAACGTCTTAATTTCTTACGGCTCATATATAAATTTTGATTAAATTCACGCGTTCGTTCGGATGTCGAACAATGATGATGACGACGATTACTATTGGTTAGGTCGGCTATCAAAGGATCGTCGATATTAAGAAAGTCGTAATTGTTCTCTGCTGGCGGGAAAAACATGGGATTTGAACCCCAATCCCGCCATAAATTTCAATCTTGCTGTCCCCCCGCACCACCACCGCCATTAGCCTGTGAATTGGAAGCAGAATTTGAATTATTATTTGTCGCATTATTGGCCATTAGATCGCCGTGACGTCTTTCTTCAGGTGGTCGTTGCATTGCTAAAGATTGAGCTGCCGCCGCAAATTCATCATCCAAAGATGACGATTGCTTAGAGCGATCGGATTTGCAATCTTCATCCATTCCTAGGCCGTGATGCATTACGCCACTATGTTGTGATCTGTCTGCGGGTGGTAAGAGATTCAACATGCTTAACGGTAAGCCAGGAAAACCTCCCGGAAAATCGGGGTAAAATCCTTGAGGATTAAAAGGATTGAATAAAGCATTAGGGCCGCCCAGCAAATCAGCTTCAGAGTTAGCGTTATGGGGACCACTGGCTTGTCCACTCGCTAAACCGGCTGCTAAATCTAATTCAGCGGCTGCATTAGCGGCGGCATTACGTTGGGCTTCTTTGCGCGCCTCCCGCTGCTCTCTAGTTTCCCCAGAATTTTTACCTCCACTTGCACCCATTTGTAGTAATTCCAACGGTGGACCACTAATACAGTCTTTGCGTAGCTGCTCAAGCTTTAGACTTTTTCCATATTTGCCGCGCACGTACATCAGCAAAGAGTTGTAAGGTATGCCGAAGATGCGCGAAGCCTGAGAAGTTGTCATTTTTTTATTCCATACGTGCTGCAGAGCTTCCGTTAGCTCAGCATTAGTCCAGGAACGCGGTGGACCGCCCCTAGGCGCTGAATGCTGGCCTTTTGGTCTAGGCACTGTAACGAGATGAAGAAAAAGAAGAAGAAGGAGAGAAGGAGAACAAAAGAGAGTTGCGGTTATACTCAATAGATTATCTTTAAAAGGCTCTTAATGTATTAATTCCTTTAAATTGTCGAACGTACACTTTTATAAACTTTTAAAAGCTAATAAACTTCATCACCCACACCCTGCAGAGACAGAGTAACAACAAAGAGAACAACGGCAATAGCATAAAAAAAAGGGGCTTCACATACACAATAGCAATGATTACGATGCTGATGTTGATCACCATCATCATCGTCATCGTCATCATCATCATCATCGTCATCGTCATCGTCATGTGTATTGTGCAGAAAAACTTTATCATTGATCACACTGTGGTGGTTCCATATGCAAATTACACAACAACAACAACAACAACAATAATAATAATAAGTAAAAATAAGTTAAGCGAAAACAAAACAAAAAAAAAAATTAAAGAAAAAACTGCAATAAAAAATGAAAAAGAGGGAAAATTCCTCCACATGTAACCCATACGTTAAACTCACTCCTCTAAATATCATGCATGCCTTAATAATATGCATTCACAAACCTATATGTATGCGTGTGTTTAGTTCATGCTTACATATGTTTATCGAACTGACTCTTGCCTGCTAAAGTTACCGATGCTGGTGCTCTATTGCCTTTTTGTGAATATGTTTGTTGTTGTCTTGTGTGCATCTCAATTGAGTTCAGTGTTCACCTAGAGAGATGCTTATCTGATATCTTTTTGCCACAGGTTGTTGCAAAAACAATAACAATATGTGATCTTTATAAAGAGTTTATATTCTTTTGATTCCTTTTTTTCCTTTTTGTTCTTGCTTTTCGGGTTAACGGAATGAAGGATGAAAGCTACGAATCAGACCGACTCTTGGATACTTTTACAGGCTTTTTAATCTGTTAAGAATATTCTTGATTTCATCACAAATGCAGTGTAAATGTTTAGCTAGACACGGGCCAATCTCAAGAGAACTAAATGAGGAGAGACATGACGTCATTCCAAGCTAAAACGGACTTGTTGCGGGAGAAACTAAGAAACGCTTTAACTATCGCGTTTTACTATCAAACCCTTATCTCCATTACTTAGAGTGAAAGACCCCCGTAATTCTGTAACGCTTAGAGACGTTCATCAGAGATATTTTAAAGTGTGTTTATGTTCTTGACTCGTTTGAAATTTTCTTCTTTCTTCAAACCGAACTTAGGTATTTCAGTTACATCTGTCTATTATTGGAGTTCTTAATAGATCGAAGTGTAGCACAGGCAGATGACTAAGACGAGAATGGGTTATACATGTAGGGTTAACGGTTCGTCAATGAATGCGCTCAAAAAAATTTATTTTCGTACGCAACCAATTTTTATGAGGTTTTTTTGCGAGGTGGAAACGCTTCCCCTTTCCCTTGGTGCACTTATAACTCATATATAATTTCGGTATAATGGAAGAACTTTCACTTTTACGTTTTGTTAAAGAATTTTTATTATCCAACAGAAACGAGTTACATGGGAAGAATTAATCCAGGGTTTGCATTCTTCGCTGAAGGTGAAACAGCCATAAAAATATGTCAAGCCGACCTAAGTCGCCGAGTAGACACAAGATCTTGACTACCAACCGAATGGTCATGGATTACAATCTCAAGTGCCCTAGTGTTTTCAATAAACCCTGAGATGAGCGTGAGCGGTTTAAGACTTTATCCTTGGAACTTATCTTTTTGGCTAAACTAATACTAGTGATAATGACAGGGCCCTATCACGCATTGCAACATTATTTACAAGCACTAAATTTGAAGCAGTGGACTTCCGGGCTATACTCAGCAGTATTGTCCCTTTCGACTTCCAATTGCGTGTTTTGTGGCTTGCCCGATAGACGGTTCCATTCTTATGACGATTCGTTGATGGCCCTGTTTTGCTAATGTAAGGTAATGTAAATGTAGAAAACCGAAGGGAATACCGCGCAACACTCCCTTGTGGCGAATACTCGGATGAGAAAACCAGATTTATTTCATCTGTTGGTATTAACGAGCAAAGTTTTGTTAGTGAAAAATAACGGGCAATAGTTTAAGTTGCCTGCACCTTCGATCGGAAGATAGCAAGAGAATTTCTATCTAGGCAGGGGCTGTTAAGATCAGATTGCAATCGAATTGCCAGATACTGCGTAACACTACGCTGCCGGCAAAGCAGAACCGAAAATTTTTGGTTGTTTAGAATTTCAACACAATTAGTAGACTTTTCAGGAAGTCGGAGGAGATGAGAAAATCTTCTTTGAATCCTAAATTCCCCCAACTTATCTCCATTAAAGATGAGGAACTTCAAAGATTAAAGGATTACCACGCAGTTTGTCCTATTGTCTTAGCAACATGTCCATGGCGCTGCCACTGAAGAGATTTTAGAGCACTTTCTCAATGTTTCTTTCCTTTCATAGTGCAAAATAAACCAGTCAGCCGACATAATGAACTGAATAATCGCGAAAGTAATGCAAATTTTTTATTAGCTTACAAAGTACACTAGATAACGAACGATCTGAAAAGTTAACAAAACAACTAAACGATTTCCATAGCATAGCCTTATGATGAGTGTCTGAGACTCCTCTCAGCTAAATCTATATCTTGCTTATTAGTTCTAAGGGACTTTTTCTTTCTTGTTCTTGTATGTTTAAAGGCAAACAATATGCAGGGAATCGATCATAGGATGACGTTCTGTCTGTCTCTCTTACCTAACGAACAAGCACAAGTAGCTAAATGTACTTTGCCGATAGTACAGGAGGGACAAACGACAACGAAACTAAATGTGGCAAATCTTAAATCACGCTTAAAATGTGAACAAATCATTTAATCACACACCCACACCAGCACATCTATAAAGCGCGAATAAATATTGAGCCGAAATACAAACTCTAGCATGTTTCGTCGGTTGGCGCACATGAAAATCGCTTACAGGCAAACTAAAAACGAAAAGATGCTTATCACTAGAGACGGTTGGTTTTTCTTCGACATGTTTTCCATACAAAGTCATAGCAAATATTTCCACGAGGGAGAAGATAAAATCCAAAAAAGATTGTTTTTCCTCAAATTTCGTCATTCACATTTCCTTTTTTGTTGTTGTTGTTTTATATATACATTAAACGAAAATAAAGTTATTATGTAATTGATTTAATAGCAATAATAAGAAGAGGACGGGAGGGGAAGAAAGGAAAGTTTAGTTTTAAATCAATTTTAATGATTTTGAGGAAATCATAGCATTTTATCATAGCAATGATATAAAACTACTGCACGAGAACTACGGTGCTGCTCTCTTCCCAACATACGTGCATGCATACATACGCATTAATTTCAACAAAACTCTATTAACAATTTGAGGTTAGTTGCAATGTCTGTCTGGGCATATGGTTAACAGTACCAACGGAACATTGTCGCGTAAGTAACACTTTGAGAAAAAAGAAAAAAAATGCAGCAAAAAAACAATTATTAAAAATGATGTATATATTGAAAGGTATGTTGCATATAAAGTGTCTTGAGATGTAAATTTTGTTTGTCTTAAGGTGATTGTTAAGCACCCTTCGTTTGCCTTCAAGTCACTTATTACCAATGCAAAAGAGCAATGATTCCACATGCGTGGCATATGAGTAACAAGTAAAAGTCATATTCTCCTACATAGACAGAATTGCGAACACCCAGTTTATTCTCTTTAAAAAATTCCAGCCCTAAGCACCGATTTTAACATTTCGTAGGGATGTGACATACGATGAGTTTTGAATCTTCTAATCTATTCGAAATAGGAAAATGTCTGCTATAGTGAATGGTATTTGAGTGATATTTGAAGCAAGATTTCTTTTACTTACATTCTTACAAGAGGGTAATGATTACGTGAATGAAAGAAGATAGGGAGAAGAGAAAACAAGAGAAAAGGAGAGAACAAAAAGGAGAAAGGAAGAGAAGAGCAAAAAGAGAAGAGAGAATAAAGCAATATAAGATAGGAGAAGCGAAGAGGAAAAAGAGAAGAGAGAATAAAACAAGATAAGAAAGGAGAAGAGGAAAGAGAAGAAAAGAAAAGAAAAGAAAAGAAAAGAAAAGAAAAGAAAAGAAAAGAAAAGAAAAGAAAAGAAAAGAGAAGAGAAGAGAAGAGAAGAGAAGAAAAGAAAAGAGAAGAAAAGAAAAGAGAAGAAAAGAAAAGAGAAGAAAAGAGAAGAAAAGAGAAGAAAAGAAAAGAGAAGAAAAGAGAAGAGAAGAGAAGAGAAGAGAAGAGAAGAGAAGAGAAGAGAAGAGAAGAGAAGAGAAGAGAAGAGAANAGAAGAGAAGAGAAGAGAAGAGAAGAGAAGAGAAGAGAAGAGAAGAGAAGAGAAGAGAAGAGAAGAGAAGAGAAGAGAAGAGAAGAGAAGAGAAAACAAGACAAAGCAAAGGAAAAAAGGATAAGAAACGAAAAAGCCGATAAATAAGCGGAAATGCATGCACTTCTTAAGTCCGAATCAATGAAACGTTAAACTTGACATGCCTCTCGTATTTGGTGTTGATTGAGTACAAGAGCAGAAAACAATACCGAATAAATCGAAGTAAAACTATTGAATGATATGCATAGGCGCACATGTTCAATGAGCAAATACAGGAAAACCACAAAATTGAATTTACCGCCTCACATGATTTTGATGCATTGATTTTTATTTTTATTTTAATTTGTTTTTTTTTTCCTTTTTTTCTGTTACTGTTTCTGTTTCTGTTTCTGTTACATTTTACATTTCGACATTTCTTTTGCATTATTTTTATTTAAGACCCTGGCTAATAAACTTAAGAAAATGATTGAATTGTAGCTTTTCCGTTCAAATGATTTAAAGATAGATGTGGTGAGACGTGTTTATACGTAAGTATCCGTACAACGGTTAGCTCTTAAGTGTATCTCGAAGATGTAGTTTAGATGTCAGTTGCGCTAATACAATGAAGTTACACAACAGTTATTTCACAGATATTTCTTGGTAACCGAAACCGCAAGAAAAGGACACTACTTCTAAAGCGCGAGACGGCTTCTTGCAAATTTTTAAACAAGTTTGCCAAGAAAAGTTGGGCATGTTTTCTACTATAACAAATTTTTTTATTAATTACACTCGAAAGCAGATGTGGTGCAAGGGAATACTAAACCTGTACACAGCATCCAGAAGCCTGCCTGTCTGCCCTTTTGTATTCTTTTGTTCGATCTATAAATCACAATGTTTCAAGTTTTTTGGAATTCGGTATAACCGCCTGTTTTGGACTTGACATGAAATCTTTGGATAGACCCATCGTTTACCGATAATGAATCTACGGTTCTCGGTCCATTTGTCCATTTTGTATTCTTGTGTTCAACTGAAAGGTCGCAATTTTGGGTATTTTTTTTATGATCGCCATGTTTTCGCCCACTTGCAATATAATGCCAATCTCTGAAAAGCCGTTATACTATAATGTTTTCTAGCTTCTAATTAACGACATCTCAGTTATGAAAATAAGTGATGAATCAATGGATTCAATTGTTTCTGCGTAATTACGAAATAGCTGCGTGCACATAAAGTGGATTCGAGTGCCATTAAATGGCAGGAAAAACTGTTTTCCAATATTTACATATATGACATCCTATACGAGTAATATGAGAATCTTCGGTTTGTCTGTTGATTATAGAACCTGCTACAAAGATTTCTTAATGACGAATGAACACCAATGTGAAAGTGGTCTGAATCGCCAAAACTGACACACCCAACAAAACATCGAACAAAATATATTACACCTACTATGGATAGGTATGAGGTAGGGACGACTAAGAGCTCGCTTTAAAGCCAGGATAAGTTTCATAAGCTTTTTTGCGGTTTTATCCGGCTCAACACTTACACCCCTACGAGTTTTGAATACTAGGTTCGGTTTGAAAAGAATTTGACAAGTTTGCAATGTCGAAAATGTTAAACACATATATGAAAATTGTATAAATGTTTAACTTAATCTATCTGGCCGATAGCGAGTTTCTTCTTCGCAGGTAGAAAGCAACCGCCTAGAACCTGTTTACTCAAAGGAAAGTAAAGCACGTGTTGCAACTACAGCATGCGCGGCGATCAAGAAGTTAAAACTGAATCGAGTCTTCGGTGTCTAAATAGTCATCTCCTCACCAAAATTAATAGGCGTTTTTAAGCAAATCGTCACCTGATGGATGCGCTTCAATCTATCTAAGCTGATCAAAAATTTGCATCTATTATCCTTGCATATACTATCCTTCCTAGTTTATCAAGTTTGCTTTTACTTTGTTCGGAAATCTTCTCCATCCTGTATATAGGATTGGAAAAGGGATTGAGTTTTTTTTTTTTTTTTTTTGGTTTGATTGTTCCTATTGCCGCACATAGGCAGAGTCGCTGCTCATTAGGAAATCGTTTATTGAATACATCAGTAAAAGCGTTACTCGTACGTTATAAGAGAGAAAATTTGATTCATTCGTAAAAAAGTCTACCATTACATGCAGGGTTGATGTATGTACAACAGTTTGCGACAAATGTGACATTTTTAATTAAAATGCCAAAATATTATCCACAGCAGTAGAGTAAATCTACATAAAGTAGAGTTTGAAAGGTTATTCGAATTCCACATAACTAAAATATTCATAGATGTTTTACGTTAGATTAGCTGGAAGCGATCGCTTGCAAAATTTTGTTCGAATCATTCATCAACACGAGCATGTATGCACGTATGAAGTCAATCACGTAAGTCATTAAACACTTGGGAATCTTATTTTATAGGTCAGGTTTGTTGGTTGCGTCGTCATGTCATTTAAGGTTTTACGGAGATAAGCAATAAAATGCAAAAAACACAAAATAAATAAATAAAAGAAAATCAAGTTCACATGTTATGTACGAAGGGAACGTCAACAGCTTGGTGGTATTTGTTTATGGAAAATTTGCAAAATAATTTACTTACTTTTCTTTTTTAGAAAGGGCGGTGGATCACTCGGCATACCCCTCGGATCAGACATTTCCATTAAGGGATTGTAGAGTTTACCTGGGTCGATACCAGGCGGAAAAAGACCCAAAGGTGAATCAAGGCCGAACACTAAAATTAGACAAGAGAAAATTATTCGTAAATATTCTTAAAATTAAATTAATAAATTAATTAAGTAAAGCTTTAAAAGAAAATTTTGGCAAAATTCCCACTTTGTTTACTTCCGCTTACAACAATTCAACAATGAGAAGATCCTTTATAATCCTTAGCAGCGGAAGATCCTTTTTTTGACTTTTTCTTTTTTTTTTACACGATCAGTTACTCAAACGATGTCTCCTACTCGTGTAACATTATGACGATTAGAAAGAAATGAGGAAAGGGAAGGAGGTGGTGAGAAGGCCGTAATCCAGTGGGCATGCGCCCGAACGGTAAGTGTTGCGCTTTTACCGACTGAGCACTCACTATAGCTTTGCGGCCAAAGTAAGCTCTAACCCACCGAGGTTTGACTCTACGAATTCTTTCCTAGTTGGCTACTCAGGCCGATTTAGCTACGGCCAGCAATCTATACCTCCACCCAATTTTTGGTTGGTTGGCCTTTTCATACAAAGCTGGCAGACAGAAAAGGCCGCAATTCCCCCCAATGGGTGTAACATATTGGTGTAAAACTTGGTATAAATATTCAAAAGGATTCTAAAAAAAATTTTGTAAGGATCCACCACTTTTATCGATCATTTGAAACGATCATAACAAAAAAAAATTGTACTTTTTACATGGTCGGCGTCTTTTAGAATACTCTTAGAAATAAGTAACGGACCTTTCACTTTGAATTACCTCGGGACCTTTCACTTTGAATTAGTATTATGAGCTCATTTTTTACATCTAAGAACGATAACTAGATATGGAAGTTCGTAACTTAGGTCCATTATTAAGTGTAAGTGTGATAAGCTTCCTACATGGAATGACTAACGAATTAAAGAAGAGGAACTCGAAAGAGAATATCGATTAAAAATGAATGCTGCCCTGATCAGATTTCAATTCGATAGAAATATTTTTAGATATTTAATGCAACAACGATCGCCGTCCGTGACGTCCGCGAACGTCTCTTAATTGCTCCATGAAATATTCTTGATCAGCGTAATTGACTGTGTGACTGATTTTATTTAATGAGGTGCCGACCGTCTACATGCCCTTACGTGCATCTGATCGTGCAAATGGAGTTGGGAAACTGAAACTTAGCGTATGCGCCCCCTCATCGATGGACACACAGATTAATTCGGAAAATGAATGGCACCACCGTTCGCGCCCATAATGTCACATAATTTCTAATTTAACGCGAAGACCTGATTTGTTCCGCTTGTGATCACATCCACCACGAATAACAAATTGTACTTACACATTACAAGTGATACTGACCGAAGCGCTCGTATAAATATTTCCTGGAGTAAGGACAAAAGAGCAAATTCACAAGTCATCTTACGGGCAAACAAAACACAAACAAAATTTAACAAAATTAGTCGCAAACATAATATTTAGTTTTGTTGTATGTAGTGTACATTAAAGATTCGCCTTCAGGCATAGGTAATCTTTGTACGGTCTCTTAAGAGGTCCTTTTCTCCTTGTCGTTTTTCCACGTTTTCTAGTTATTGCAACTTCACGGAGCTCTGTCAATAATTTTTATAAGAATTTGGCTCATCAGCGAGAAAACAATAGCACTTATTATTCTATTAAGATTTTACGCTTGAAGTGCGCTCGTTTATTCTTTTAACTGCACGCATACATACACACCAAGATTTAGGTGAATAAATGTGTGCGTGTGCATTCATTACACATGCTCTTCAGTAGTGAATTCATTGAATACAATATAACTAAATTAAGGAGTTTGAAGAGATGGCAAAAAGAGGGAAGAGATAGGGAGGGAGAGAGAAAGAGAGAGAGAGAGAAAGAGAGAGAGAGAGAAAGAGAGAGAGAGAGAGAAAGAGAGAGAGAGAGAAAGAGGGACACATGAATCTTGTATTGCATAAGCTAACTGTAAAGGTTGGCAAACAAGTCCTTCTTTTCTTTAAACGCGGAGTCACATGACACTCACACATACATGCAAATATGACAGTTATAACGGTAATGATTTAGTGACAGTTTGTATTAAATGATTGCTTAAAATTTATTCATCATATGAAAGCTGAAGGAAAAAAAACTTCATAATAGAAAACGAATAATAGATTAGTATGTGTAAGTATGCATGTGTATAAAAGAGGGAGAGAGAGAGTAAAGAAAAGAAAAATCCTTAATAAATTCTTAAAGAAAATATATTTAAATCACCCAAGTTATGCCAACGGAATCCTGGCATGTATGCGTGTCTGCTCACATACCGAACTACTACATGTATGTATGTAAGTATATGACAGTTTTTATTATAATGACAATCATTCATAATGATTCATAAAAGCGGAAGAATCGAGATGAAGACTAAGTAAAAGAAAAATAATAGGATGCGTGGTTTTTTGTTTGCTACTTTGCATTGTTTCTGCTGCTTAAGGTTTCTGAACGAAGATATATGTGATTTTTCAAGAGATTTTTTATTGTATGCGTGACAGTCTAAAAAATACTAAGCCTAAAACAAGTTAAACTTTGTAAATACAACGAAGTGCGCTGTTGTTGGGCTCATTAATTTTTAGACTATCTAGTACTTGCATTTAGCTTCTGCTGACATGTGGAAGGGTGCGCTATGTGAGTGAGGATGTATGCGTTTATTATATTTGCATTTAATGTACATATTAGTTCAATGATTTTTCTTACACAAAAATTTTATTTATTTTTTGGCATATAACTCTTGACTTCCTTGACTTTCAGCTAGCAATGCAGTGAATCGTGTACTCTCTCCAAGGGATTCGTTCTCAAATAAAAACATCGGAATTCTTAACGTATTTTTTCAAGGATTTGTTTTTTTTCAATACTAACATACACGCGCAAGCATATATGATTTTTTTTTTTCATTTCATTTTGTATGTCTGTCTGTCTGTCTATCTGTCTGTTCGCTGTTTCTTATCATACCTTCGGGTTATTTATGCAGTAGTTAGTGGAGTTTTTCATACATTATTATATAGATTTTTGTCGCTTTACCTATGTCGCGCGTTTGCATAAAATCGCTTACATATAAGTATATATAAGTAAGTAAGCGAGTAAGTAAGTAAGTAAGTAAACCCCATAAGTAGACATTTCTTTTTTCATATTTATGCACATATGTAAGTTTGTTGCGTACGTCTGTTTATTTGTTTGTTTGTTTATTCCTTTGCCAGCCTTAATTTATTTTATATATCCTTTAATATCTATACGTGTGCGCATGTATATCCGTCTTGCACAATTTGTTTAATACATTTTTTCTTTTGAATTTCGCTTTCTTTTCTACGCGAACGGATATTATTAATACGTGGAAAATATATGAAAAGATATTTAAAGATGTTAACGGCGTAAATGTGTATTTCCACGCAATGACTGTCTGTCTGTCTGTCTGTCTCATTGTCTGACTCGTCGTCAGCTAAGCAGCAGGGATGAAATTGTCATCACAAATTTTTTCGTTCATATTTTTTTTAAACTATTACCCACACAAAAATGCTATATAATCTGCAAAATTCCTTTAAGCATAACGCTACGACTTGTAGCGGTTAGGATATGCAACTGCAGTGAGTTTCACACCAGTCAGCATCAAAGGTGATGAAAATGTAAGAGACATTTTTTTAAGCGATTTGTAGCACTGATTAAGAAGATACCTTCCAGCGTGTGAAAGTCCGTCGCGCCGTACATAAGTAAAACACATACAAAGCAATCGATATCGTGTGCTATTACCGAAAGTGTACATTTTTAGCTCTTTCTCGAGTTGTGTCAGGATTCATTTATCATAAAATTCTACGATAAAAAACGGCTCGCGAGGCAGATTTCCGATTTCCATTACCTCAAATACAAACATAAAAAGTGGAATGTAAGTTTTAGAATTAAGGACGAATCGGTTATTCGATTACTATGGCTTTGCGAAGTACTTTTGTCGATGTTAAATGTACTCTGGTTTTGCATCAAAAATAAAAGATTTCACTTTCAAGACCCTACGCCACATTGCCTAACACAATAGTTTAGTTATTTTTGCATGAGATGCCAAAACTAATAACCTCTTACCACGTAAAGGCTCATCTTATAGCGCAGACATAGGAACACTCAAAACGTTGTCCAAATCAGGCAAAGTTAAAATTTTTCTTTACAGAACTTATTATTCATCATCTTTTTGCGTCGTAAAGTACCCAAAATTAGATTGTTACCGCAAGGGGACCTACTTTCGAAAACGACCTTACATGGAAGCGGTCAGAAAAGTGGGCCTATATGGGGCAAGCTATTCTGGACCAATTTCCATTTTAAAGATCTGCAAATTTCGGCCTTCTTATCATGTAGACTCCAAGAAGCGCTCAAAGGGAAGGGAAAAAAATTAGCTCTTTCTGATCCAAATTCCGCACATTGGCTTTGTATACCAAAATACTTGCTATTTTTTGGAGAACTAAAAATTGCAGTTTTTTCTAATGTGGACTTTATATGGGAAGTCATCATAAAAATAGACGGATCTAATCAAGTTTGAACAGCGTTTGTTCTTGAAGCGAAACACGTCATTGTACCATTGAGAACGCAAAATACATGGGCAGACATGAGGTAGACCCAAGGCAGAAAGGCCTAAATTAGTGGAGAAAATGATTCCGAATCTATCGGGATAATGCAAAATGAGTTCATCTTAAGTCTCCTTAGATGTCACAGACTTAACGTATGCTGCACTGATGTAAACATCAAAATATATCAAGTACACCCGATAAGAGCGAAATTTGAATTGCTTTAGACATGTCCGTGCGGGTATCTACAAGTTGCTGAACTCTCATGATGGCAACGAGGCAGCTGAGGAAGAAGCAGCTGAACGTGTAGGCTCCTATATAAAAGAGTAGGCATCAGCCTACAAACTCACCTGCAGTTGCTAAGGCCTGGGAAATTCTTGATACAATGAAAACTTTAAAGTCTTATCTTCAAGGTTAATGACGAATGAAAGCGAGAGTTGATACATACAAATTGAACCACGGGGATTCAATGAGAACTAAATGAACTGGAAAAAAGCCTTGCGATCGTTGTATACTTGCCTAAGGAGATGGATATACAACTGGCTTATCCTGCTGCAATCGTAATTTTCATATTTTGTGTGATATACATATTGAGGAGATTTGGTTAAAAGACCTTTACTCGAGCACTAAATTTAATCTGTTACTCAGAGTGAAGGACATACAGAGACCACAAATTTGAAGTTTAAGCATTTAAATGCCGTAGGAAAACGCCGACGTAGGGACAAATAGACACGGCCTAACTAAGTCGTACGCGTAAGAAAATCAATTGCACATATTTGATAAAATGCTTTGTCAGTAGGAGCGAAATAAGAAACTGTTACATCTATTGATATCCTTCTTGCCGTCGTGTTCGATTGATTTTCAGCAACACTCTGCACTTATCTCTCAAGAACGTTCCCCGGTTATACCAGTTACTTTCGGCTGAACGCACAAGACCTTGTGGTCCCTATTTACCTAATCGCTTATCTTGTACTCTCATACTCCTTATGTTCCTCTGCTCTTTCTTTCCATGGAAGACGATTTAATACGAGTCCAAGTTAGTTTTCCTCATTTCGAAAATAAAAATTCTCGGATTATCAAGAAGTAAATTGGTACTCCGCGAATGTGCCTTCACGTATGTATATACATAGCGTAATGTATTTCCGTTTTCTAAACCCTTGAAGATATAATGAATAATTTTTTTCATTTTGCGCCAGAGTTTAAGTTCATTTTATTTACTGCAACGTATAAGAGAAAAATATTTGAAATATGCAAACGGATGTTTGCTTGCGAAGATATATTTAAAGAGAAACCGTGATTGCTATAATAATTGATGATGGCATAGACATCGTTCCTTTTATTATGCATGCATAACAGAACCTATTGAAGCCCGCACAATTAAATAGGTCTGCGACAGTGATAACCTAGTTGCCTCACTTATGTATGTGTTTTTCGATTAGATAAAATGTGGTATAAGTCCTCGTTTATGTTTTTAGGAAAAGTAATTTTCACCTTTCTTCGGTTTAATTTTTGTTTCTCTTCTGCTTTCAACATCAATTCCTGTCTAGTGCAGTGCCTTTATTTTATTCGTTTTTGTAAACTTCAAAGCGTTGGCAAATTGTCTTAATATAAATCGATTTATTTTCTTTCCTTTCCTTTTTTTCTTTTCTTTTTTTTCTTACTGTATATAACAAGCGACAATAACAGCAACCAACTGTTGCATTTGTAAATTGTAGCTGCATTTGAAAGACTATTATAAAGGACTGCTTGACTACTAACTGACTCCCTATGCTACTTAGGGGTATAAAGTCAGCCAACACATGTTGCATCATCGTCATTATTAACACACTCTGTGAGTATGTGCTATAAGTAGCAAAACATGATGAAAAAGAAATGCAAAATAAAAACAACAACGACAACAACAACAACAAAAGACGGAAAATGAATGAAAGCTGACGACGAATTTTGTAGACTGAACACATGTTTGAGAGAAATTTAATTAATTTCTTTACATGAAGGAAAATTTATTTAATGCTAAGCACATCAGCGAATCTTCAATGGAATTACATTTCAGGCAAAATATATTTCACATGAATACAAAAACACTACCGTAGAATATCAGACAGATATAGCTTATGATAAGGTATACGCCGAACTTGTTAATGTTTCAAAACGATCTCAAATCCCGTTGATTTGTGAAGATCAGCCATATATCGACACAATGGCATTTAGTGTTTTCTTCTCAATCTGAAGGTCAACTTGGATTGACAATTCAAGTTGTGCTCTTCACTTTTCAAACTTGAACAAATTTTCAATGGACTACAGAAAATTTCAACGGGCAGATAGATATGTGTGTACTTTGAAATCACTTTGAAGGGTCAACTTCTCAATCATGAGTGTGCACTCAACACACCTTGTTATTTACTCATTTAATTATTGATTAGAAACGGAATGCCGATAGCGATCCTTACATCGTGCATATGGAGAAAATTTATTCGTTTTAGGAAAAATATTTGTTGCTATCACAAAATATAAAAAATTACAAAATATTTAATGAAAATTGTGAACGCCCGCAGATAATCTATTAGTTACAGAAGCAGTACAAGAATAATAATAAATTACATTGTTCTGGAATTTGAGTCTTTAAGATTTTTCCGTTTCGACATGCACTTGTTTGTTGCATGCTTGGCGGTCTCTCGCCTTCCAGCCCGATCTATGAAAACAAACTAAAAAGACAGTTTTCAATGTTTGAGTACGCGAGAGCTATAGCAGCGGATCGACGATGGGACAGACAGCAAGAAATCATATGCTTTCTTGCGCATCTTGAGTGTAACAAACGAAATGGCAAAAGTAGTAAACCTTTCATCCATCCGTGCTGTTTATGAAAAACATTTAACGAATATGTTGATATTGCATTCAAGAAAAGCAGAAAGAATGACGCAAGGAATCAAGTCTTTATGCCGATGCATGTAAAGTACGAAACGTACGAGTTATTAGCAGAGACAGTTGCACAATTGTGGCAAAGTTAAGACAGACAGAAAAAACCTCTCCGTTTAAAAATAAAAAAAAAAGCATTGGAAAATAGAAAGGAATCCTAAAAGTAAATGTCAAGTATATGCTGGTGTTGTAAATCGCGCTGCTTTGTACATAAAGTAACGGCAAGCTTGTCGTTTTGTGCACATTAGAAGAACATGCGAATGCATGTGTGTATATATGTGTTTGTGTGTTTGTGTGGATGCGTGTCCGTCCATATGTACGTGTGAATGAATGGCACATTTATTAAGGATTTCCGCTTGTTTTATGTACATTTAATATGTTTGACTTTGCTAAGCACTCCTTTTTTTTAATGTGTTCACTGTTTTTCTAAAGGATGTCAACCGGCTTTTTTTACATTGAAATTTCTTTTAAAAAAAAAAAATGAATAAATACGAAATAAAAAAACTACTTTGAGTACTCACTGTGCGGCGGCGTTAAAGTTAACGCCGTTGACATACCGGGAAAGGGCAGCGGCGAAGGTGGATGTGGCGGTCCTTCCTGTGGATTATAATGTGGAGGCAGGCTCATTGGTGAACTGGGTCCGAATTCTTTACTCAAACGGTTCATACTCTCCTCTAATCGTTCATGAGGCGCTTGTCCACCTGGTCCGAGCGGTGGACCAGTCGAACCCGGCCCAAAAGGGGCCATGCTTGGCATACCCATCTGATTCAGTATGCTGTTCGCATAAGCATTATGTTGTTGTTGCAATTCGCGCTGTTCTCTTTGCAAGGCTTGGTCTCTTTCTCGGGAGTGCTGATGGGAGACGGCTGCTGCGGCCGCTGCTGCCGCTAAGGACAAGTCCATTTGATGTTCCATTTCGTGGAAAGGATTTTTTCCACTAGCTGCTGCTGCTGCCGCTGCGGCTGCTGCTGCTGCTTGCATCTGGGCTTCTAAGGCTTCCATTTTACATTGGTTCTCCATAGAAGCACGATCTAAGCGTAAATCTCTTATACCTGACCCCGTAAACGGATGCATATTGTTGTTGCTCGAGTTGGGTGTAGACGACGATGGAGGCTTGTTTAGCTGACGTATATCCTTTAAGGATAATACTACTCGATTATTGTGATTGCTATGGTTGTTATTTAATTTGCTACTATCATTATTGTTTAGCGGGCTGTCGTCGTTGTCGGATGCTGAATGGTTACCGCTGGTATCGTTGTCTTTTTTCGTTGTGCACAAGTCTTCAGGGCCTTCCGAGTTTAGGGACATCGTTGATTTCCTTCGTCTATTTAATTCATTTGAATTCAAAATTAAATCTTCTAGATCCTCTTCTTCTTCGCGTTCATCCTCTTCTTCTTGCTCTTCGTCGTCATCATCTAAATCGCCAGTGTTCGTTAAATCGTCTTGCCTGTTGATTTCTGAGCCAAACTCGTGAAAGCCTTGTTCTCCACGAGCTTTCTCTTGCTGGGCCTCTTCACTATTTTCGCGACTATCGTTTCCATGGCCGCTGTCCACTTCATTCGTCCGGACCTCGGTTTCTTCTTGACTTCGACTGACACCTCTCTCTTCTATTTCGCCTACTTCGTCTTCTTCCATAGGTTCTACTTGTTCAGATTTAATCACAGTTTTTATAGCTTCCATTGACGCATTGCATGGATTAAACGCTAATTCAGTTGGCTCATCGTTTTTCTCCGTTTCTATTCTGCAATCTTTGGGGGCAGGTGAATTTGACTGACTATGTACGTCTTGAGGCATGTCGCTCGAGCGCCGACGGGGTCTCGCTTGCTTACGTCTAGGTATGGGCGATGTGCACTTTTCATTGTGTACCAAAGCTTCCGGCGTGAACTCATGATCACTGTGATCCATTTCGTGGTCCAGAGTACGTTCCTTTTTTTCTCTTTTCCGCTCTTTCTCACGACGTTTGGAAGCACTAAATAATCGCGATGGTAGTATGATTTTCGAAGCTGAGGTAACCATGGAAGGTGATTCCTCATCAAAGCTGGAACGTCTTTCCAATTCTGAGCTGAGCAGTGAAGCGTCGATCATACCAAAATCGTCAGGGGAAGCGGCGGGCGTGGGTGTATGTTCTGGTATAGAACTTTCAACTAAGCCACGTATTTGCAATGACTCGCCAGCTTCCATTAAAATTTGGAGGCTTTGCTGCGGCACACTGATCTCTCCGCGGTACATGAAATCTATAATGGCCTGCATTACCCAGCCACGGAAATCTTTAAGGACTATAACGGGATGCTTGCAGGGAGTATCGGCAAAGACGCGCTGAAAGAAAGGTGAGCAAGCAGACAAAACCATTTTATGAGCACGTATACTTGTTTCTGCGCACACCAATGTGACGTCTACCAGCGTCTTGGTTTGGAGTAATGCATCGAAAGCTCTCATAATATGATTTTGATGATTATTCCATCTTAAGCTATAATGATCGGGTATTGAAGCTGTAGGTGTTGTTGTTACATTATTATTAAGCAACGAAGCTGCCATCGTCGAAGGCGTTAGTGAAGGCAAGGTTGTTAAAGCATTTGAAGAAGAATCCGTATTAATCGTTGGCAACGCGCTTGATACCGACGTCGTAGTTAAGGCTAATGCTACTTCGGGCGACTGACGGTCTAAAGCCATATTTAGTGGATACGTTGTCGATGGCGTTATATCGGGTGACATAAATGTCTCCGGTCGCAGCTGCAGCCCGTTGTCGGTCGTTGACGACTGTTTGCGTCTTTTAATGATTTCTGGCGAATCTTTTAACATTCAGTCTGTTGTTGTTGTTTATCAGAGCTTGCCAATATTCCCGCTTCTGCTTCTAGCTTAAGTTGAGCATAAAAAATAAACAAAAAAAAGCACGTGAACTCGAAGGGTATCACGTGATTTACGTCAGATTTTTACGTTGCGTTTGTTTACTTCTATCGCTGGTTGTTGGTGGTGTAAAAGCCTCTTGTTGAACTATGTTGAAGTAGATGGAAATTTTTGTTTTTTGTTTTTGTTTTTTTTGCTGTTTGCCACGTTATTCACTATGTCTGCGGGTATGGTTGCCTTTGCTTTCGGTAGCGTTTCGTCTTATCAAATCTTTTGTTGACGTTGATGATGTTGTCTGTAAGAATAAAAACAAAAAACGAAAAACACGCACGTTAGATATGTCTTTAAGTAAACATAATAACATACAGACATATATTTTTTAATAAAGTAATGAGTACTTCTTCGCACATAGTTATTTAAAGAGATAAATTTAAAGGAAATCTCTGGAACGAAAGTTCCGGAGGAGCAACAGTTAAGGATTTTATATATGGCTTCGCTGAAAATATCGAGAACTACCGAGAGCAGTGAGCAAAAGTGTATACCAAACGATCATTCTTTTGTGTAAAACTCATTACGAATGGCTTTCTTTAGCATACGCAGAACAAGGAAAATGAGGTAAATGCAGGATCTTCTTCATCTGAAAAATAACAAGCCGTTTCGGTTGTCCTGCATAAAGAATAACTAGGAAGAAGAAGGAAGGGAGCCTTTCATAGGTGCCAGGTGTCTACAAATGTGTTGATATCCGCTATAGGGAATATTTTGAAATTTTCGTATTTCTCAAGTATTTACTCAATATTTTTACTATTTAAGGACATCTATGTAGGTATTACGGTGTGTGCCTATAAACTATGATTAAGTATTTCCCACATTAGCATGTTATATTAATTAGGTATAAAAGATGTAACCGCCACGTTTGGCGCGGGCCTAACAAGCGTTGGATTATTGTCTGAGAACAAGGTACGCCAAAGTACTGACTAATTATGTTATGTACAAGTTGCAACGATCAGGCAAAATTATTACACAGTGCAAGTTAAAATTGGTGTAAAATTTTAGGCCGACTCCGAACTACAAATGTACACTTGAAACAGCGTTTGGTACATTTTCAAGCTTTTCCAGCTTCCCTTTTATAGTGGACCTATTTTTCAGTGTGATCCGAGAAACTGAAGCCAAATCATACGTCGCCAGTTTGAATACGAATTCTTTAGCCAGATGATCGAAAGAACACACAACATATTACGTGAACTCGAGACGTCAGAAACAAAATGACAGTTGCAGCGAGATGTTGCCGTTCATCTCGATGCAGGCCACGTAGTAGTGATTTTCAGTTCCGATATAAATAATATGTTAATGCATTCTGTCAACTTTTGGTTCAGAGAGAGCATAATACAAAAACTTGGATGAAAAGAAGCCCTTACGCAAGTGCCTGGTCAATTATTTTTGCCAAGAGGGCGTCTTTCGCAAATGTGAAGGCGGCTTTGTACCATACAGTATATAGCAAGCGAACGCTAGCGACTTCTTGCTGTTGCTCAAATTATTCATTAAGACTTTTACTATCTATTGCTGTTCAAATAGGGAGAATAAGTGATAGTAGATTTCTTTTTATATTAGATAGAGTTCTTTAAGCTGCAAGTGTCTAAAGCTTAAAATCAGTTCATGTGCTCGCTTGTTGCTAGCGTGTGGCCGGCTGTTTGTCAATATTTGAGGCCTTTGCGTAGGACAGCAGTGATGAACAAGTTTGTGGCATATGTCGCATAACTCAGCTAAAAAATCTCGCTTAAAACGTGAGAGCTTCTACACCAGTTCAGCGAGAAATTTTTCATATGAACACATTTTTCAAAATAGTGCGTTCTGCAGTGAACGACAACACAAATGGACCGACCGACGCAACTTGCCGTTGACCCAAAACATATCAGTTGTTTAAAATAAAAACCGATCTATCACAACAAAACATGGGCAGATATGAAAGGGGAAGGCAGGCTTAAGAAAACAAGCTCAACCTAAGCTTACGTAAGTAAGTACACCGTACCAAACGTAAACTATCTACTTTCACTGTACTACAAGTTGCGCCTGTCTCTTTAAAACCTTTTATGCTTAGCTTTCTTTTCATAATTACACTATTTTTCATATCTATCTTAAGGCTGATCAAAAAAATCTTCTTAAATCTTAATTTACTTCCTGAATTTTGTTTTTTTTTGCTCTCGCTTTCCTAATTATTGAAAAAGTAATGCATTTAAGTGTAAAGCATGTGTTAATATGCGGTTTCACAAGTCAACGTTATACATAAGTGCATATGTAGGTATGCCCGTAAGCACGTATGAGTGAATATACCATCCGCGACGTACGTACATGTGCAGGCAAAGCAACTTTTTTAAAATGTTGTACAAATGTTGATGATTACAAAGAAAACAAAGACAAGATACTCTTGAATGAATGAAAAAAACGGAGAAGTGAAAAAGAAACGAAATTAAAGAAGAACAACCGAGTAAATTTTGTGGTAACAGCTGTTTTAAAAGTAAATTACTACTAAACAGTATGTACGAACGTACGACGTGCACTTACATATGTGAGTGCAGGCGAATAAGTGCAAGAGAGTACGCTTTCCTTTTACTTAGCTCCAACAACCGAATAAATGTAAAGTTTTTTTTTTAATTTTTTTTTTTTTTTTTTCTATATATATATATATGTATGATTGCAGGAACGAAAACTGCGGCGCATATCATTATCATCATCGTCTTTCATCGTCATGAGTTGCGTATGTTGTGTGATGTGCTGGAAACTCATCAACACTTTTATTTACTTGTACTACTACTGCTACCTACCGCTCAGATGAGAAGAGTCAGCAACAGAAAAAATTAAAAAATATATATGAAAAAAATGTTTTTTTTTATTTTTTTTTGCTCAACTAAAAACTCGCATGTTTGCATATCCTTGATATGCATTCAGAAAACAAATAACAACAATTTTGTTAAGCAGCAATAGTAGCAAGAAAAAAAAAACAAAAAAACAAAAAAACAAAAAACAGAAATGCAAAAAACTTTTTTAATTTTAGTCTTAAACCAACATATGAAGCTCTAAACTATGCTTAACTTACACACCTGTCTTCGGAAGAATACCGTTTTGTACCGTTTTTTTCCACTTCCAGTTTCGTTCACTGTCTCCCTCTCGCTTCGCCCTACTTTTTATTTGCCTAACAATACTGAATTAATTAGATGCGAAACTTAAGCTAAGAAGTAAAAAACAAAAATAAAATAAAAATCCTTTCCTTGCATGAAATGAGACGAGTTCGAAACAAAAGTGAAACAACTTTAGAAAGCATACATCAGCTATTAACGCACAACAAAAGCAAACAACATATACGATTGAAATATCCTTAAGGATTTGCTTACAGGCACGTATTCTATAGAGAAATTAAGTTTTTTTTTTTTTTCTTTTTATAAACAAATTTAAGTCACATATGTCTTTTTAAATATTTGAATATGTGATTACGCGCATGAACGTACGTTATATGCATGACACTTACGCATGCATATTATCACATAAATAATTGTCGTTTGGATTCTTTCGAAAGCAAAAAGAAACAAATAAACATTACTAGTGAAGCAGCTAACCCAACAACAAAAACAAAAAAACGTGTACGCTTTTATGACATTATTTGCAGAAACTATAGCAGCGCTTTAATGGAACTTTATAGCCTTCGTCATGGGAAAAGCCATATACCCATTAGTAAAAATACAAAATCCCTGTCCGTTAAAAACCAAATGGTGGCAAATACCGCTCATCGAAAAAATGAAATCAGGTCTTCAAACGATTTATCATTTCACGCTTGACGTATAGTCTCCAGAGAAGACCTACTAAGCTTTCGTTGCAAAGAGAAGCCTGTGTTGCGGGATACCTACTGGAAATGTGAAAACTTTAAAACAAACAATTTACGCGGAATTCGTTAATGACTACGTACGCGATTTGACAATCATTTCCGATAGTATGGTTTTATAAGTTTGTAGGAGTAGTTTGCTGCTGGCACCGAGAAAAGAGTTTCAGTCAATGGACAATTCGCAAATAAAAGCAAAGAAGAAGAAGAAAATAAATCAAAAATCAAAAGAATAATTCAAATAAATTATTTTGTCGCAGCAGAGATGAAAAGCAGCAAAAATAATTCTTTGCTTTTGCCAAAATTTTGCCGTCAACAACAATTTCCGTCACTAAGGAGATTAGGAGATAGTCTTCATACCTATTACAGTCTTCCGAATGTCGTAAACTCGTTGCTGGACACAGCGACTTTTTAATTAACTACTACAAAGCCAAATGCAAAAATTGCGATCGAGTTTACTCGTGAGTCCCGTGAACTGCGCACTGTATGCGACTTTTAAATGAACACTACAAACAATTATACAACAGTATGTTCAAAAATTAAGGGGAATTTGTTTCTTTTTTGCAAATAAATTCAAGTTTACAAGTTTATTATTTTGGGTTCATACGATTGTCACCAACATCTGATAAAAGCTCGATATCATCAGGGATTTGCCAGCTTATAAATTAGAGTCTTTTCTCGTCCTCAAATAAAAATGTGATCTCGTTGATAGTGTCTGTCTTCGCGTTCTTCTTAATCGTGAAAAAAGAAGATACTCACTCCGGTCGATACAGTACTCGCGAATGAATGTTGACTTTCGTTGAAAATATCACGAATAGTTTTTGAATTGTTTTCAATGCTTCTGCATGAGTAATTTATATTTATTTACTATTTAAAAACAATCCTCGCACAAAAGTCGCTATTTAATGATCGGCCATCGGTAGAGACAATGAAGTCGTTTTTCACGGCTCGTTCAAAGCAGAACTGTATTCCGATATGAAGATGTATGTATCGTCAACGGACAAAAAATATATGAGAGATGCTTCATACAGAAAGTGCAGGCAATGCCCAGTGCACGCTGGTTTGATGGCATTGGGAACCTTTTACCTACTCATATAAAAGAGAAGCATTGGCATCGAGTTTAAGGTAAGATTAAATATTGAATTGAATTTTTTTCGCTTGTGTCGCGAAAGAAGCGGTCCCATAGAGCTGCGCATTCACCAAAGCGATATGTATTTATGGCCCGGCTCACCACCACTATAAGTTAGCATACTCGATGATATTCAAAGTTTTGTATTTCTATTTAAAGTCTGTTGAGAGAGACCTTGACAATAGTTAGACAGAGAGATACGTACGCATACAAAATATAGAGATAGCATTTATCAAAGATCGCGTGGAGTTTCAAGCAAAATTTTAGTTGTTGTTTAAATGCCTTAAGGCTTACTTTAAGCGGAAAGTCTTAGATTGAAAAATAAGTGCAAAAGTTGTAGAGAGAGGGAAACTTTACAAAATTCAAAGGTACAACGAAAACTGCAATTTTGTTAACTGCCTTGGTCTACTGGCACTGCATCTTAGGAAGCAAAGGTCTTGCTAGCAACGAGCGAAAACAAATTTCAAAATTCATAGTCTCAGAAAATATTGAGCCCGTTTGAAGAGGTCCTGTCAAACACTTAATAGATATAAGTATGAATCGATTTAAACGCTCAATACTATTTAGGTGGTTGTGATAAAATTTTTCATAGACTCTACCGGCATATGTATGTATTATTTCTAATATAGGGATTCAATTACCTTTTGATCAATTAATGTCGTTTCGTTTTGCGTATTTATGTAAAACTTATAAAGCTGAACTTGTTGTTGTTGTTTTGTATTTCCTTTAATTGGTATAAATTGCACGTACTTTTCTTTTGATTTCACTAAAAATTCATTCATTTAATGTAAAGTTTTTTTTTTTCAATTAAAATAAAAAACAGAAAAAATATAAAAGCAGGCGAACCGCATCTGAAATGCCACTAAAACGTGAAGTAATTAAAATTTTTACTTTAAGTAATTTTACAAAGTAATCACACACATCTTTCAATTTCAATTTTTATTTTCTTATTATTTTTAAAGCACACATGTTCTTCACACGACAAGTGTTCACTTTTAACTGTTTTCGTTTTGAAATAATGCAAATAAACATGAAACACGGGATGGCGTATAATCGTAAGGCAGGCAAGTAGTGGGCATAATAACACACCGTTCATGGTCATATATTAATATATATGTATATGATGTGTATGAGTCAACATATAAACATATTTATATATGCGTATAGGTGTACCTATTATGCGCGCGTGTGTGTGTGTGTGTGTGTGTATTTGTTTGCATGAATGCATGAAAACATATGTGATGAAACGAAATGAGGAGGGTAGAAAAGGACTTGTATTGTGAGAGACAATAATAACAAAAAAAAAAAAAAAAAAACAAATACAAAATATGTTTAAAAATATTATTCATCAGGTGCGTGTGACCATGTGTGTTGACAAAATACAAACGAAAAACTCAAGGAAAAAGGAAAACAAAGGAAAAAAGAAAAAACCATAAGGGCTAAAATGTAAGGTGAACAGGTAGGTACACGTTATGCCAGCCACTACCATATGTGTACGATACGCATGGGAATGTTTACTCTCATCATAGGTTTCTTTCCACATTTACCCATACCTATAAACATACGCATACATACATACATACATACACACACACACACACACACACACACACACACACACACACACAAGCATACGCATTTATATACACATACACTAGTGTGTTTCGATTATTCGAAAGACAAAGATAGGAGGTGCTTGCTACGTATACCACGCAGAATACACGTCTCATATGCACTTTCATGTATATACTCTCTACTCTCTACTTACTACTAACTAATCACATGTGCACACTTGAATGCTTGTATGCCTGTACGTCTGTGTGTATGTATGGCTTTTGTGTATAGTTTAGTTTTACTATATTTTCTTTTTTTTTCGCACACATTTCGTTTTATGACTAAATATTTCAGTTTCTATTGGTTGTTGTTGTTAAGTTGAGATTTATGATTTTATTACGCTGCACAGAGGCTTCCTTGTAAACGCATTTCAGATTTATTACTTTCCTTGGAAGGCATTTCAAAACACCATAGACAGATGTGTCGCTTTGAACGCAGAACATTTTATAAATATTTATGACTCTCTTAACAGTTTTAAAGGAATTAAGCCGCGATATTACAACTAATTCATAAAGAAAAAGGTCATGAGGTACTTATATAAACAGGTAATGCGCAGACAAGTGTCGCTTCCTTTCGCTTTGCGTTTAGACATCTCAGAATGCAATTTCGAAAATGTGTGCGAGTCAGCACAACTTCATTTCCTACATTAAGATGTCACGCATTTATCCCTTCGCTCGCTTGTACTCATATGCTAAAGTTGTTCATTCTTACGTATAAACCGGGGAAATTTGAAAGATATTTAAAGATTATTGTAAGACTTTCTTGCTTCTCTTCAAGAAGTTGTTTTTAAAATGTTGAAAATAATGAATTAATTATTAAACAAGTCTACGATTTACGCAAGGAATCCAAAAAAAAAAAACAAAAACCGTGCTTTCTCCGATTGTGCAGTAGATATATCCGCCCATCTATCTACCTGCTTATTATATTCCCGACGACGATCTTAAACCTTTGCAGCTAGAAAAAAACTCTTCGCTTCAGACTTCAGACTGATGCCGTTAAATAAATGAAGTTTGATAGGGTGCAAGAATTACTTAACTTGTTTAAAAATTGAAAAAATTAGTCCATGGGTCCGTCCAAAATTAGCAAAGAAATTGGTAATAATGTGTGTTTTAGATCACATACTCGAAATTTTTGATTAAATTTGATCTAATATTTTTTTTTTTTTGGGAAGAAAACTTTAAATAAGATTTTACATCCACCTAAGTTCGCCGAAGATCTTGCTTCTCGGCCGTTAGTCGAAAAACATTATTCACGTGCACCTTATGCATGTGCTACGGTGGTTAAGAACAAGTAGTCTTAGGTTTCCCTCAAGCGCGGTGATACGGGGCATTATGAATTTCTTGGTCCGGATAACATTGATAACGTTTTCGCTCGTCAAGTCAAGAAATGCATTTTTCTAGATGAAATGAAAAAAAGCGGATTTCATTAATTACTACAAATCGTGCTATCGATTATGCGGCATTTGTCAATGATCTGAGTAAAAATACTTTTGGTTAAGATAAGCAGAAATGCGAAGATTCCACTACTCTTTAATTGTCAATCTTCAGTGCTGTCCCTATTATCGCAGACTAGTCCCATATCGTTGCGTGTACTTTCCGTCGAACAAGCAACTGTCGCATCCGCTACAGTCGTCGCATCTATTGAGGGCTGGTCTCGTGCCAAACTTACTCTAGCGGTGACGCCAATCATTATTTTTGTCAATCAGTGTATGCATGTATTTGTAAGAAAACAAAGTTTCGAAATCTTTTGAGCGGTTTTTGAATTAGTTCTCACAATTTGCATTGAGGCAATCGACCGATCGCCTAACGGTTACTACATTAGTAGTTTACTAAACAAAAGACAAATTTTATTACTCTCTACAATTTACCAAGCATTTTATTTTTGGGAATTTTATATCGTGAATTCCAAAGTGCGGAATGTTTTCTTTATTGAAGGCGCTAATCAAATGCCCATAAAGGTGTCGTAGATTAAATTCACCGTAATTCCAGGTTTTTGAAAAAAAAAAAATTTCTTTTGTTGAGGATTGCGATCTTGTTTCAAAAGTTGATGTCGTTTAAAACGATTTCTGTGTTCGTGAGTGTTTACTTGTATACGTAAAAAGTTAACTTCTTCCTGTGCTCATTGAACTGCTCTTAAGAGAAGTAGGCCTGGGTTCACTTTCTACCTCGACGTAGATTATCTGCGTGTTTTCACAGACCGAATTGTGCCCTACGTATAAGACTTGACTGCTGCAAGATTTCAATGATTCCGATACCTTTTAGTTACGGCAGTCTATCCGTACAATTGATTCTCAAATTTAAATTAAATTCGGAAATATTCGGAAAAATCTCGATAAATACTTTTCTTAACGATTTACATAAATGTCTGGAATGTGTGCAAAGAATTGATTAAAGCGTTATTCCATTGACTTCTCTGCAAAAAAACTATGCGCAGGAAACAAGTGCAAAACGCATATTCAATAGTTTCAGAATTTGGGCTCTATTAGCTCAGTTTCGTTTTATTGGAAATGGAAACTAAGCCACCAGGAAAAATTGGAATTTTCTTTTGTCTGATTTCGAAACGCATTTGTGTCGTCTGCCAGTTCATAAGTTACCGGGGAATGCTAAGCGTAATTTTCGTGGGTTCAGTGTTGTTGATCTGTAGAGTTGAACCACGAGAGACAGAGGGAGACAGAAATATAGAAAGAGAGACTTGTTATGTTGACTTTCAACTTTATTCAGACTACAGGTTTTTAAGCAAATTTCGGAGTGTTACCGGAAAATATACAATGAATGTTTATCTCTGCGACGTGCCTTCAAACTTCCTAAGCTCGTTTGAATTTCTTCAAAGAAAAGAAGAAGAAAAGAGGATCAGGTCACATTTACGTCGATTGCATGCAATAATTTTCAATGTTTGCGATTTAAGTGCAAATTTTGAGACCTTACGCCTTATGGACGGTGAAACATTGCGTTCATATGTTTGGAGGGTGGCATTATAAGAAAAAATTTGGTTTAAGTTGTAGTCATCGGTTTTTGTTGTTTTTTTTTTTCAAATATTCTTCAAGAGAGGATGGATCTACGCGCAATTTGCCAACCTTTTACTATGGATCAGAGGGGCGCTCTTTGTGTTTGCTTTTTGTACCGTGTGCATCTGTCCGTCTGTTCGTTCATCTTTCTTAACGACAGTTACCGAAATCCTCAGAAAGTCACAGAAGATGTGAACTCAGCAGCGTTAAGATTTGAGGGAGACGCTCACGATAGCTAAGTAGCTGAAGTAATTTTGAAAATAAAAATTGTTTAATGCATTTGATCGATGTTCTCTACAATAAAGCAACTTTTGAAAGGAATTGTTTGCTTTGTTACTTTGAAAAAGTTTTTTCTTCTTTTCCTTTACACTGTCCCAACCTGTAGGAGGGCATGACTCGAAATTAAATTGTTTATTGTATCAACTTTTACTTTTCTGTTATTATTTATTCTCTTTTCTATTACTTGATATTCGTTTTTTTGATTGTTTCTTTCCTTTCCGAAGGTCGATAGGTTTTAGTAGCAACTTTAACTTCCGCGATCTATAACAGAGGGGCATATATGTGAAACTTCTGTACAACTGCTTCCAGCCGAAAAGCCCGACAAACTTCGATAGTTGCTTCCGAGTATTTAATATTTGGCAAAAACTGGATTCAATTTTCGGTAGTCTGATTGGAAAGATTAGCTTTATGTATATTTGAAGCTTCTATAGAACTTTGCCAAAACAACGCAATAAAAGTGCTCCCATCAGCCAAACGGCCTGACAAAGTGGCATAAGTTATTCGCTTTAATTTGAAATATTTGAGGAAAACTGGATTCATGCTTAGGTAGTTTCGTCACAAAGATTGGCTCGGCATATACTTGAGATTTCTATAGAACTTTGCCAATAATCCTATCAGTTGGTGAAAAATGGTGAAACAACAAAACAACAATAGCTTTTAATGATCATAATCCGAGATATGCTTAACGTGAAATTAGTTTTCGTGCATTGATACACGGCTTTTTTTTCATATATATTTTTTTGAATTCGCATTCGATTGAATGATTTTTGCTCGTTTGATTGTTTTTGATTTTCGCTTTCAATTTGATTTGTAATTTATTATTATATTTTTAACCAATTAATTTTACGCTGTTAATAACTGTTTGACTCCCTGTTTGTTATTAAATTCCAATTTTCACATTTAATTTATGTACATAAATTTTTTAATTCATTTACAATTTTTCCGTTTGTTTTTTTTTTATTTTTTTTTTTAATTTTAATTTCTCTTCTATTAAACATTAACTTAACTTTTCTTTTGTTATTATATTTCTCAATTAAATTGCATTTGATTTATTTTGTAATTGCTTTTATTTCTTTATTTATTATTGCTTTTGTTTTATTTTGTAATTTTACAAAATTTTTATTATCATTACAAGGTCGTTTCATCTTATTGCCAAAAATATCTCGCATTCTCTCATAAACATTAATTTTGTTAATTGCATAATTAATTTTCAATTTTAAGTTTAAATATTGTTTTCCATTCCTTTGCACATTTACCGAAAATTCCAATTTGATTCCGAAAAGTTTTTATATTATTCTCGAACAGCGTAATCACATTCTTATAAGAATTCGTTCATTTACTTCTATTATTCATTCTATTCAACACGATTTGATTAAAACCTTTTTTACACTTTTTAGTAAATTTTTCAAATAAATTAATAATTGTTTTTTTTTTTTCAATTTGTAAATACACCCGCGCATCGCGTTCTTTCTTTCATATGACCAAAGCCATGATGTAGCTCGATTAACGCTTACCAGTTAAATTCATGTTACACACATATTTAGACTGGATCGGCAACAACAAATATACAAAATGAATATGACCGTATGTATATATGTATATATATGCTTGCGTGTGCTGTGTGTATATATGTGTGTGTACATGACAAATATGTGCACATAATTTTTAAGTGTAACTTGTCTTAAGCTGACCGGCCGCCGTCAGTCATAATCAAAACGAGAATGAAGAAGAATATCGCAGCGAACGTGAAAGAGTTACGTGTATATTGCGCGTATATGTTTACACCGTTCAACTGTTTCGAAACGACTAATTCAAGTGATTTAACCAACAAAAATATATGTGTATTGTATATATGCTCACACACAGTTAAAATGTAACATAACATAATATGCACACATATAATACATACATTCATACATTCATGCATATCCAGCGAACGAATGAAGAAGGAATACACAACACATACGAGTATGCTTACACATGTACGAGTTACGTTACGATACGATGTACACATATATATGCACATATATGTATACAATACAAAAAAAGTAAAAAGAATGAAAAAAAAAAATAAAAATATAAACGAAAACATGCACACATTCTGTGCATAAACATTTAGGACTGACTGATACGAGTCCTGTGAATGTGTATTGGGGTATATGTGAATGTATGAAAAAAAATATTAAAAAAAAAAAAGGAATACACACATAAAAGGGAAAATTGGTAACATCAACAACAACAATAACAACAACAACAACAACCAACAAATGGGGTAGAGGGTGGTTACAGTGATGACGGTGCTAGAGTTGAAGGCTGTAGCAGCAGAAGTATTAAAACTAAAGGCAGCACACAATATTTAACATGACGAGAAGGATCTGCGTATGTGTATACGCTACGTAACATATTAAGAAAATATATCGCATAGAGAATAAAAATTGATACACACAACTGCTTGAATGCAATAAAAAGGATATGAGGCTGCTTTCCTTTTTGTTATTCTTAAACATTACCTCAGGCAAAACAACGAAACAACCTATCGGTAAGTTTGTGCGGACACTGATCGAACTCACACAAGCAACATGTGCACACACATCATGCAGACGTGAAACATCTATCGTTCCATATGTCCTTTAAACATCAGTTTACAACCAATAACAGCAAAAGCAACAACAACAACTCTTAAAAAACGTAACAAATATAAGATACAAAAATTTGCATATCGACAACACAACATGCGTGTTTGGTTGCAAACGAACATGCAACTCGTGTCTCTCAGTTCGATAAGGCAGAAAATTTAGATATAAAAAAGGTTTTTAGAATAACATTTGCTATCATACGACTTTATACCTTACTATACCATACTAGCTACCATACTAGCTACAGTATGAAGTATTCGTATAGAGACGGTTACTGTACTCAATACCTTGATGGACTTTTCTCCTATTTTTACTCTTCTTTTTCGTATACACTGGATACATTTGCATTTCGTCTTATCCTGGAGTTAGAAATAATAAATTGGGTGGACTCACGTAACATCTTTGAAGGACCATTCACACACACAAACACACAATACTTATGGTGATTAATTGCCAAAAAAGTCCAGGTGGAATACTTCTAATCATGATCACTTCAGTAAACGATCAAGGCCATAGTCTTGTTGTTTGCAAAAATTTGCGTACACTTTTCGCCAGAAATCGGTTGAAAAATAATCGTTTGGCATGTTTTATACGTACGGGAAATTGAAGTAGGACGGAACCATTTTTCACAGTCATATAAAAATCCTTACAAAAAAGTAAGCTGACAAAGTCTGTTTGTTAATATTGTGCGAAGAAAGCGGATCGTGTGGACCTTTAAATATACTCCGAGTTAAATTTGGACCACATTGAGTCCATTTTTCGCGACTTTTTCGTATACGCGACTTCTTTTCTTTTTTTTATTGGTCATATGGCCAATTCTCAGCCCCAAAGTTTGCGATTTGTACGCTACATACGTATATGTTGAATAGATATGCGACTTAGTCGTGCCTTATACGAAGCCTTGAATCGATTTGCCGTGACTGACAGTAGTAGTGCTGTTAAGTAAATTTTGATGACTGTAGCTACGAAGTCACTAATGCAACGCATGCACATGCACGCGATTAAAGAATAACGGAAAGTGTTCGCAGTGATGATAATAACGACAACAACAGCAATAACAGCCACTAACAACTTCGGCGGCGGTTGGAAAATGAATGTAAAAAATTTTTTGAATTTCTATTCCTTTTAAAATAACACACATGAAATCAGAAAATAATGTTACGTATACGCTAAGAATGATATGAGACATGTCCACGTTAATAAGAAATTGAGTTAAATACAATAAAATATAAAAATACAATGCTAAGAATAAATAAATTTTAAATAAAAAAAAACAAAAAAACAAAATCAAATTAAATAATATATTTAAGTATCAATATAAAGATAATTAACAGTCATGTATATTCCATATGGGGCTTGAAATGAAACATGAAAATTTTGTATAACGCATACGGAGAATCTTGACGTAGAGAATACGAGGAGAGAAGAGCAACTAGATTTTTATTCAATTCTCATTTACATATACATACGCGCTTATACATATATGGACATGTTTGTTTTTGATATGCTGCGATGTGTATGAGCGGGCTAGAGGTTGTACGGAAAAAATATCTACTGAGAATTTTGTAAAAGGGGAGAAGATTCGGAGGCGCCTTCTACACTCGGGGATTTTGTTTTTGTAATTTTTTGTCTTTTTTTTTGCTGTTATTTGATTTCTAGGGAGCAAACACGCTGTTGCTGTGTTGACGAAGACGAGGATGATGATGATGAGTTACTGTATGTATGCGTGCGTACGTACGTGACACACGTTAAAGAACGTGCGCAAAGCATAGCTAACATATCCAATCAAACATGTGTATAAATAAAATATATACATAGATATGTATATACATACGAGTTATAGTTAAAATGTACATTTTCTTTACATGCAACATACACATACATACACATATGAAAAAAGGAAAATAGAATCCCTTACAACTCTTGCCTCACTTTCGTGCTACATATCCGCCTGTTCGGTGCGATAGCGATAAAATGCGCTATGGGAAGAGGGCGGTTTGTATTTATTGTTGTTTTATACTTCGTCATCATCATCATTATCATTATTATCATCATCATCATCATCATCATCACCGTCGTCATCGTCATCATTATCATGCTAAAGTACACATGTACATATATGTATATGTGTATATATGCATTTTTTATCGTGTTATCGCACTCTCTTTGCCTATGTGTGAGAGTTTTTATGTGTGTCTATTGCCTCAGCTACTGCTCTGACTTAGTTCTGTTACAGAGGAAAACTCTGACTGTGCACGAAAGGATGTTGTTGGTTGATACGATAGCAATAGTAGTAGTAGTAGTAGCAGTAGTAGCAGTAGTGGTAGTGGTAGTACTAGTAGCAACATTAGCAGTAGTAGTGGTAGTTGTATGTTGTGTTCACTCTCATACATATGTGTTTGTATGACTGTCTGTATTATATTGCTATTTATTCATGCATATGGGGTTTTCGGTATTATCTATTTCGCTCATACGTTATACACTATTTTTATATGTACATGTATGAAACTTTTCTCTTCATAAGACTCAGTCTCATAATGGAAAGGAAAATTCTTACGTTTGCATATACCTAATACAGTATTGTGTGCGTTTGTATGTGTGTATATATGTGTGTTTATGATGTGTGTAAGACAGCCATGCATACATGTTTAAAGTATTACGATATGTAAGGAAAAATAAAAAACGAAAAGAGATTTTCCATTTACATGTGAAGAGATTTTTTGCACAATAAAGAAAAAGGAAAAATACATAACACACCCTCTCAATAAGTTTTCATACACAAAAATATATACTTATATGCTTATGTGTATACGAAGAATATATAAATTTAAAAGAACACCATGTGTTGCATATACATACATATTGTTGTGTATATGTTTATTGTACACATATGAGTACATGGAAAAAGGAAAATAGGTATAAGCGATTATTCTGAGTAGATCTGTGACTGTTGTGTTTGTTGTTTTTGCAAAATTACCATTTGTGGTTGTTATCATTTCAAAATCCTACATTCACATTGGTTGAAATATATATATATATATATATATAGATACAATACATATGTAAGTCCTTTTATATATTCATATGTACGCATACATGTGTAAATATGTATATATACAGGTATGCATAGGTAATTATATGTGAAAGCATACAGGCAGAATCCAGCGAACAGACATACGTAGGTGCAATAAATGAAATCTGTTATTCAGATTTACTATATTCCCTATGTATACTTTGATATTTATATATATTTACATTTTTATCGTTCCCTCCCTTTTATTTATGCGTTTTGAAAGAATATATATTTATATCTATATATATATATATATTTCGGGTCTTACGGTTTGCTTCTGTTTTTCTCTTTTTTTTTTTGTTATCTTCACAGTTCACCTTTAACTAGTTTCCTATTTTAGTTTATGAGCTACTGGCAGAGTTGTTTTCCCTGCACACATACGTTGTTTTAATTGTGCATTCCTCTCCCTCCATCCATATGGATTTATTTTCCTGATTTTTATTTATCTTTCTGTTCGTTTCTTTTTCTCATTTGCATTGATTCGTTCGTATGATGTTTGCTTTCTCTCATATTTTCCTAACTTCAGTAATTATGAAATTTCATCTGCATTTCGTTTCCTTATTATAAAACCTATACAACCAGACACACCTAGTTTTCTTAAACAGTTTCGCTGCTTAAAACACTGTTTACTAAGATTTCAAAGGTGTCTTTCCCTGTCATATACTTGTTATGCACTAAGGTAAAAGTAATTAGCAGGATCAAAGCTTTCCATAGAACAGTAAGAAGTTTTCAGTTTCTAGGCGCAATACACGAATCGATGGGAGACAAAACAGAAGCAATTTGTTTTATAACGCGTGTCCGAAAGTTTTTTGTTATTGCAGTTGCAACATTTTAAATGTGATTAAAGCATTTCCAAAATGTGCCACAAGAAAAGTAAAACTCTTTTGAGATGCCCACGATCTAAGGCAAACGTGTGAAGAATAACGTAATATATTAGAAATAAAAACAAAAAAATTTTTTTTTGCGGGTGCAGGAATTTATTAGGAACGTTTTTGGTTTCTCATGCTTTTGAAAGTTCCAGTAACCGACATCAACATGGAGTGACAGATAGACCGACGTGATTAGATTAAAGCAAAATGTGATGGTTACACCTCTTTGCATAGTCAGAACAGACCTTACAGTGGCCTTAGTGCGAACTTGTGGTTCCACCATTTCATTGTAAAAAATCCTAATAGAAGGATGGATATGGTTAGTAGAACTTTTTGGTTTTTTTGGTATCCAATTTTATAGAAAGAAGTTTGAATAGAGACGTCATCGGCACAACAAGCATTTCTCCAACATTTTTTTGCGCTTTTTGAACTTTAGACTAGATTTTTATAGATTTTTATGCTTTCTAGCGAAGAAAAAAATTCCGTATTTTGTTTACACAAGTGGCATAATCAGCTCGTTTTGTTACTAAATCAAATTTGTCTGCAAATGTGTTAGGAAAGCCAGAACTTGTTGTTATCTACATTGCACTGATGCCGCAGATCTAAATTGTTAGGGGACACTTTGGCAAGTAAGTGCGAAAGATCAGCAGCAAGCAAACGGCTTGCAGGTCGATCTTCTCCAAATTTCAATGCTAACGATGCGCTGCACGGCGATCATCCAAATCATCGATAAGGTCGATGAAATTCTTCAAAAATTGATGAAAACTCCGAGATTGCTGTGAAACTAAACACTGACAAAGAAACATTGAGACTGAGTGAGACTGAATGCAAGAAGAAGCTCGATTCTTGTATACCGCATGAATAAAACTTGAAGAATATAATCATCTGCGAATTGCTACTGATACGAAGCAGGATCGAATTATTCCTGAAGAGATTGAAAAAGGACAAGGAGAACTGAGTCACACACGACTGTGATGTGGCAAGAAGGTCAGAGTCTAAGAGGAATGAAGGTGCACAAAAGCGGACCCTAAATGAGATAAAGCCGCGCGTTTAGTGGAATCGCACTTTCTTGATCAGAAGATCAATTCTATTTTCGCACCCTACCATATTTTACTGTCGGAACCCAATGCTACGACCACGACAATGCCAGACCGATGCACATATTTTATATGTCGGCAAAATTTTCAATCGTTTATATAAAATATTCTGCTAAGAAGCTTGGTTCAAGGGGTGGTTTAAGAAGTATAAACTAAAGAAAAAGGCTAAGTGCACTCAAAAGTGCCGACCATATTAATATCCACAGTTGATAGGGAACATTGAGTTAGTTTCAAGAAGAGATCAATAGGAGAGGATAGGATAGTTACAGAAAACGCGTCTTGGTAGATATATTTTTTTATAGCCCAACGTCTAGTTTATATGAGGGCCTTTAATTATCTTACAAAACAACTATACATGTTCGTAGGCATTTGACCGGAGCCGCAACTTAAGCTAAACTTTAATTAACCCAAAAACGACTTTTAATTCCAAGGAAATATTTCCTTCAATTTTTTAATTTTATTTCATAATAATTTATAAAAAACTCGAAGATTTATTTCATGTTTATTTTCGAAGCAAAGCATGCGCTTTTTGCGCTACGGAAAAAATTTGAGGAGAAAAAAAAGGAAGCAAATTAAAAAAACATTTTCCCAGAGAAATTTCTTGGGAATTCTCTCAAAAAGTTAAAATAATAATAATGATTATAATAAAGAAAATAAAAACGACGTCTTGTCTGCGTTGTTGGCGTTGTTTTCTTTTCTCTTTTTTTTGTTGTTTTTTTCTTTTTTTTTTTGCTTTATCATACACCGGGTGACCTCTACCAGGGCGAACAAAAGGATTAAAAGTACAATCAACCAGAAGAGTATTGATTAGAAACCAAGAACAAAACACGGCCAAACATAGCCATGGAAAAAGCAAACTCGAGTTTCTAATTTTGAAACAAGAACGAAAGCAAGCGAGTAAAACAAAAAAAAATATCAACATGAAAAACTAATTTGCATAATTTCACCATTGCACTCTCTTCCCTACCGCGCACACCTTTCGTTGCATTGATAACCTACTAAAACGAGAGGAATCGAAAGGAAAGGAAAGGAAAGGAAAGCAAAGGAAATGCGAACAACCCTTGTGCAGCAACAGTGACGTGAAATTATGGACAAAATTTTGATTATTTGAATAAATTTATTATTTATATATATATTCCGGAAAAAAATAATAACTAACATCGGATAAGTAAAAGAACATATAAATATCGATGTGTTAATGCATATCGAAGCATTGGAGTAACCTACGCTCACGGCAGCTGCACTTTCACTTTGACTTATTTGCGTAAACTCTTTCTTATTCGCTCTGTACACAGACTACAGAAGACGAACGATCACAAGTACATTATGAACAAAATTTATGCCTACTTCCTCTCACAATTTGAGTAGCACTGACTGGTTGGTAACCCTTAGAAAGAAAAGGTGTAAAAAGTTCATATGTGCGTGCGTCTCGTTCGCGGTTCGTTAAAAAAAAAACGAAATAAGAAAAATTTGCATATGAAAAATTCGAAATTCGGTAAAAATTTGCATAATCGCGTATACAGCGATTTTTCCCTCATGTGATTTTTTTTGGTTACTGAAGTTTCATTAATTTCGTGCTTCGTGCAAGATCAATAAAGGATGACAATGCTAAAGGGTATAAAAACGGTAATGGAAACGCCATTAAATTGACACAGATGCGCATGCGTATCTGATTTATTACCCAGAGATGTAAATATCCGCAGTAATTCTAGTCACGTATTTACAATCGAACATCGAAAACGTTAGTCTTTGTGAAGATTGTTAGAAAAACTAACAAAAGAAAATGCAAAAGACAGATGCATCTATATAAAGCATTTTCGTCTCACATGCGCAGTGCTAAGTGGCATAAAACAAAGCGCTTAAAGGATAAGCTCTGAGAATATAAACAAGTAAGAAAATGATATTCCGCCGCGACCGAATCTTTTATGCCAATCACCTTTACCCGCGATCCACAAACTTAGCTTGCCCCATTCTAGTCTCCAAGTCCTGTTGTTTGACGTGCATTTGATTACACTGCTAAGAAAAAACAAGTCCTCCACGTTGTGGGATCCATCATATTTACTTTGGAATTCATATATTTTTAGACAGACGCTATATAACTTCATGTGAGGGATGCGTGAAATAACTTTCATCCTTCTGTCTAGTTTATGCATGAGTAATAAGCAGAAACTATCCAAAACACAATAAAAACTTTTTGTAGGTGTGGCTGATTTTTTTCTTTTTTGTGCAGGTGCTGCAGGACTCGACTTAAAATACAACTGCAAAATTTTTATCGTTGTATCTGCTATGGTTTATTAATAACGACTAAAAGAACAAAATTGTTTTTATTTGCGAAAACAGGTGCAGTCTCGGATTATGTTATATTGGGATCATGACCTTCGACCGATTTAGCCCCTTTTCAATGTTGACCTGCATGCAAGAGATTCTAGTGCGTCTGACGAATTTGAAGTCGATAGCTTCATTTTGGCGGCCGGGAAAATGTTTACAACAAACACAGATGGACAGACGGACATGCGTAAATGGGTTTAGATTTTGATGCTGATCAAGAATATACATACTTTATAGAGTCTTTAAAGCTTCGTTCTCGATGCTGCCAATATTTTGACAAAATGGATATGCCCATGAAGGCTCTTTCATACAATGAACGAGTCGCGCAAGGCCGAGGATAAATGTCCACAAACGAGTTTATTAAAAAATATTTGATGTGCTTAAATTATACCACGGTTTACGTTCACCTGCTATTTTGTAGCTCTTGACTATCTCTTAACAATGGTAAATAAATTAATCATAATTTGCAGGGAGACAGACCTTCCCACAATTTTGCGTAACATTGTGTTTCTACGACCAATTGTCACGTCCGCAATTAATAAAACTCCCACCGTTAAGAGAATGTCGGGACAGTAAAAAGTACCGATTTCGGGGAATTAAATCGTTGTTAGAACAAACGTGTATTGAAAATATTCTACCAGAGCTGCAAACAAATCGTTTACCAAATCTTTAACCTTGAATCGGAAGATTCTGAAAATTGCGTTAACTAATGACCATCTTTATACAAGGGCTGAGAAATAAAATTGGAAAAGATAATCTCGGAAAAGATATATCTACTACGACGGGTCTAATTAATTATATTTAGATTAGAAGCAAAATGATTCTGATTAGCCGCAAATTCAGCGACACCAAAGCTGATCAAAAATGTTAACTGACTGTTAGTTAAATTTATAAAACAACTAACAAAATATTTTTTTATTGTTATGATTAAAGTGCCTGTGCCGACTTAAGACAAGGGAATAGCAGTCTTTGTTTACAATTATTTACATAAAACTGCTAAACTATAAAAAGAGACAGAAAGCTAATGGAAAAGAAGAAGAAAAAGGAAAAAAGATATAGATGATCTCTATAGTCTCGAAGAAACAACAAGCTCCCCCGCAGACCACTATCGAGCCCTTGATTGACTGGCGATAGAAAATAAAAATAAAAAAAATAAATAAATAAGAAAATTACATTCTGTCGTGACCGAATTTTTTATACCCATCACCATTATCTTAAAAAAGACTCAAAAAATGGAAGAGCACTGAATTTTTATACTTTATAGTATTCTGGAGGAGGGGGTGGGGATGCGGCTGATTTTACTTTTTTTCAGAATAAAAGTATGATGTATGTGTTATACTTTACGAGTCACAAGCAAAAAACACGGAAAGCAAAGGTGTTTATAGTTTATAGTGTTATATAGGCATGTGGGTGTTGTAGGCGACTCCTTTGACCGGTTTGCATTATTTCCAAATTCTTTTGCAACTTCCTAACGGAAATATTCACTTTCACTAACGGGAGAATGTTTACACAGATACCGTTGAGACGCACAGATGAACAGACGCACATGTTTAACGTCATTCTATATTTGAAACTGGCCAAGAACTTACATACTTAATGGGGTTTTCCAACCATGCTCCTGTGCCTTATGAAGATTTTGGAAACAAAATGAAATTATGACACTCTATAAAGTTGGGTAAGCGCGATCCAATTATTCCATTTTTGTACAGCCACTGCAGCACCGCCCATAGAATATGTGCTTGCATTTTTAGGGGTTTATCTGCTATAGTTTGTGAATAATGAGTGACAAATTAATTTTTCCTTTCTTCTGGAACACAAAAGTGTTTTCAGCTTCTGTGGCACTGTAGGCGTGTCTCTCGACTAATTCGGTCCATTTCCCACGCCAACCAACAGTGCAAGGGCTTTCAATGTTTCTGCCAAATTTCAAGTCGATATCTTCACTTTTGTGGTCAGAAAAATATTGACAACAGACACTACGCACTTACGGACAGACGGACGGACATAGTTAAATCGGTTCGGAATTTGATGATGATCAACAATGTGGGAAATGTTGGGAAATAGTTTCGATAAAATATTCTTTGCAAATTTCAGCAGCTGTTCTAACTGATGGCAATTTTTACGAAGGCATAGATTAACGAAAAAAAAAAAAAAATGGTTCACAAACTTAGGCCAAAAAGCAATTATATAACAATAATTATATTTTAATCGTATACGCATTGCAAATGTGCATTTGCTTTTAATTAAGTGTTAAGTGAAATTTTAAAGAAATGAAATTTTACTTTAATTATAGCAAAAAAGTATTTCTGGCTTTAAGCAGATTTTCGAGGAAAGATTTGTAAAATTCAATCACAAAACAAAAATATTGATCGATAATTCTTCGCTTTCTGTCTTTATATCTGAGTATAAGTGAATGCTACAAGTATAATAGTGGGCCATAAAATCAAGCAGCGGCCAGAGTTAGTGAGTCAACCAGCTGGCCATTCGAACTATCCACACTTGCGTTCATTCTATCAACACCACTTTTGCTAGGTGCTGCACTGACAAGAAACAAAAAAAATATTATAAAAAAGAAAAAAAAAAAAACCAAACCAAGTCATGGAACCTTTCGTAGTAAGCATTCACTCCACAATCTAGAGAGAAATAAATGAATGAATGAGTAGCAACAAAAGGATAAAAAAGAAATGGGCAACCGAGCGGCAAAAATACTTATGTATATATATATACATATATAAGTATATACATATATACATAGCAACGATTGGGTTGTTAGCTAGTGGACACGTAAAAAACTAGTAGAAGCGGTCAGTTGAAGTAACAGAACAATATAGGATTTCAAACGGATAAAATTAAAGTTTTCCAAGTTTTATTTTTCTTTTCATATTAAATTAAAAACTTTTATTAAATTTTTTCATAAACAATGGCAAAAAACAAGATACAGAAAACGGCTTGAAACAGAAGTAATGTAAAATGTAACATATGTATATGTGACGAAGTGAGTCTTTGTTTTTGCATGCGTGTGTGTTTACATTTTTTCTTCCACACACATATGGAACATTTGACTCCCTATACGGAGGGAATACGAATTTTCTCCGATTGGTTTATTCATTTTCATATATGTGTGTACGTGTGTGTATGTGAAAAAGCGAAAAACAAATAAAATACAAACGACATACAATGCATTTTTTGTTTTTTCTGCCTTCTGACAACAATTTTTCATACGATTGTGCGCGTTGCTTGGGAGTTGTTTAGGAAAATATTAACAACAGGAAAAAAAAAGAAAGAAAAAGATTAGAATTTGTTTACAATATCTAGCTCACATGTGTGTTTAAGTATTGAAGGGGAGGCGTACACACACACATATATATATATATATATATATATATGAGCCTATAAACGCAGTTAATAAAATGAACACACATATGGAAAATTTTTGAAAGGATGAAATATTAATTGGGGAATTTTTAAACTGCCGACGCTAGTGCATCCATGCTTCACGGGAAAGGTGTGAAGGAATATTGAATAAACAAAATGGACGATAGTAATTAAATGAGATTACAATGAAAACTTTTATGGCAATGAAAATTTCAAATATCAAAAGTATGTCAATAGTCTGTAGTAGTGTGAATTAATTGATTAAGTTTTCATTGTCTGTCCATCTATGCTTTCAACGTTTCGCTCAGCGAAAGTTTCGATTTTGCATGTGTGAGCAAAATGATACAAAAAGTCTCGAGAATTGGAATGAAATGAAATCAATTTTTCTATGTTTGTGTACATGTTGTGCTTGGTAAGATCTTGAATCAATTCAAGCTTCCCCATCACCATTCATTTATTGTTGCAACTTTTATTCAGAAGTAAGAGACTTGAACGTTATTTTGTAGCTTACCTCGACAACTTAAACCTAAAAATACGTATCACGCACCTGATTTATAGTTAAGTGGTGAGACTCGGCAGAAGGTGAAGACCGTGAACAGCGTTGCTTTACTTCTTTAACCTAAGTTCTGAAAATAGGTTTTAGTGTGACATTCGATGCTGAAGCAAACGTCTGTAGTGCTTCTTAAACATGCATAGTAAAGCCGGCGTTGGTGTCTGGGTGGAAGAGTGAGTAAGAGTTTGATTCGGCTCTAAAATCAGTCACTCTTTGCATTTTGGGTGAAGAAATACAAGAAACCAATTTAGAAACTAAAACTTTCCAAATTTATTACAAAGAGTGTGCTAACGACGTTAGTTGACTGCTACCGATCTTTCTATCATCGCGAAAGTCTATCTAAAATGTATATGAAATTAACAATAAAGATGTTCATATGTACTTTCGGAGTGGACGTGAAAAGCAAGGCTTATGTCATTAAGCAATCGAATGATCTTTTTATACATGTGTTCTATTCACATAGCTCACGTTATTGACACGCTTGTCTGTAATCTCCAAGTGTACATAAAAGCTGAAGTGATATACTCAAGAGTTGTCCTATTATGGACTTCCCGCCTGTTTTACTCTGGTCGATAATAATTAAATAAAACGAGAAAATAAACTTTTACCGCAAGATTAACAAGAAACACAAGAAAAGTCTAGATAGGTACTTTTGTGAAATATGTCTAGCTTCGACATAAGCCAGAATCTCGACTAAGAGTTTAAATTAAAGTGTGTGTGAGTCCTCATGTTCAGACACAAAAAAAAAAAAAGGAAAAAAACACTTCATTATAATGTCTATGAAACCCATAATAGTGATTGTTCATTACCAACATAAACATATTGTAGGCCGTTAGCACTCAAGGCGATCAAGTTTAGACAGTAAGGCGCATATGACTTATTAACCAAAGTTCCGCCACTATGTCCAAATGTGTAACTATTCCGGCATTCGGGCAATTGCTGCCGTTTCCCAACTTTCCGCCCCTGTGATTATCCTTTCACTCAGCTGGGCGTTCGCCTTGCTATTCGGCTGTTCGACTATCTGCGAGTCCACTCAACTATTCGACTGTTCAACTGTCCGCTTTTTTAACTGACTGTTCGCAAACTCTACTTTGCGTTACGTTGAGTCTACTCAACTCAATTCTGAGGTAATTATCTGTCCAGCTAATTTTTCGTCATCCGAAGTTTTCGTTGTGGGAGCTGTCCATCCACTCAAACAACCCATCACCTAGCGGCCGTCTATTCAACAGTCCGTTCAACCAAGTGTGCTTGCTTGCCACTTCCATTTCAACTAACCATTCTTGCATTATGCTACCCCTCCTTCTTTTACTTGTCTCAAGTTTTGAAGATGGACGTTTTTGCAGTTTCTTAAGCGTAGTTTTATCCAGTTGTTGTCCAAGCAATTGCTCCTTCGTCCAACCGTCCATATTCGGTGCTATCAGTACACTACTCCCTAACTGTATTTCATTCATTCGTTTGATTAAATTTTTAATTTAATCTATTTTTTGCACCGTACCTTGCCTTGGCCAAAGAAGTGCCAAGTAATATATAGTATGAGAAATAGAAACCTTGAAATTTAACACGTACATCCTGATCTCTACAAGGCAGGCGTCTGACATCTGACCATAAAAGAAACGGAAAAGCAAAAGGAATTGAAAAGAAACTTAAAAACTAAAGAAAATATCGATGTGAATGATGGCGTTTGTATAGGGTAACTACAGCCGTGATCCACATGAAGTCATAAGTCAGACTGTATACGTGCGTGTGTGTTTTTGTATTTACTAAATGTGCCGTAGATAGTGGATATCTATGACTCGTTTTAGAATAAAGCTTTAGCTTTTATATGTTGAGTAAACAAATTTACCAAAGTTTTCTTAAAGAAATCTCTCTATGTATGTAACACATGTATCTGGCAAAAAAAAAATAAATAAATAAAAAAAATAAAATATATAGAGAAAACGTCAGTGGTTTCCCATTTTTGGTTTTCTTTCGTTTTGTCATCATCTATCTTATTATCTTACGGCTCTTTTTCAGCTATTGTTTTATTTTTTATATAGACTTCACAAGTTATTGTCTTTTCAGCTCAAATTTCATCTTAAGACAACACAAGTAACAACAGCCAAAGCAACAACAACAACAACAACAAGAATAACAGTAAACATGGACAACGTAGCAAAATGACAGGACATCAAATCTACCCACATACTCACAACTATATCAAAATTTTAATATACGTATAGAACGTATACAACATACAAGGATAACCATGGCGATAAGAGAAAATCAACAACACCAACAGCATCAGCATCTAAATAATTTTTCTTCATTTTCTTCGTCTAAGTAATATCGGTAGAGGGAAAAGAAAAAACAACACAAATGCCTTAAATGAAATAAAAAACGAACGAAAAACAACAAGAAATCCAAATGAGTTGCTTTAGGTTATAACAGGATACATAAGATAACGGTTAGCCAGGGGATGGGTTAGCGATCGGAGAAGGGGGAGAGGGGGGGCAAGAGAAGTTGTGTGTCTGAAAATTAACGAAAATTTTTCGTTGGGAACAATATTAATGAATATTCCAACATTAGAAAAGCAAGCAAGAAATAAAATAAAAAAAAAATAAAAAATAAAAAAAAAAGCAAAGCAAATAAACGAAAGAAAAACGTAAATGAAGGAAAATACGCTAAAAAAGATGTATTTTTTCGCTGTTTTCAAAGAAAATTGTTAACTGAATGAGACAAGTAATAATTGCACTCACCATGAGGCTGTATAGCTATACGCAGACTTAGTTTGGATGACGGGGCAGAGGGCGAAAGCAAGAAAGAGCGCAAAATTTAAATGAGTCCCAGAGTTATTAGAGAGTTTTGTAATTTTGTAAAATTTTAATTTTTATATTCCCTCGCGTCCCCCATACGATGTCTGACAGATACATATATGGTCTGCTGTCTTTTCTCTTTTTTCCTTTTTCTTTTTTGCTTTCCATGATAACGAACGAATTTGATTATGGTTCACGGGTAGTTTCGTTCTGGTTTTGGGGGAATTTGGGGTTTTTTTCACTTTTTCAGCTGTTCGTCGGCAGAATTTGAATCAATTTACTCTCAGTGTATATATCATGTGTGTATGTAACAAATTTATAAAGACAGTTAATCGAGTTTACTGTTGGAGTTTGTAGTTGGAGTTTGACAATTTTTCAGTCTTCATTAACAAATGGGCCAGAGAATCTCTAAAGAATAGTTAGTTGCATTTCATTTAAAATGTTTCTTACTGCTTTCACATACACACACACACACACACACACACACACACATACACGCACAAAAAGAGACAATGAACCGAGTATAAGAAAAGACGGAGGAACCCTAATGTGAACAAGTGCTAGGAAATGTGAGTCGAAAGAACTATTGAAAAAGGAAAGACTTGAGCTCTTGGTGGAGGTTTTTTGGAAACGTTTTCGGGATTTTGATTTGCTTGCAAGGCCTTCATTCATCTTTTTACTACAAGTATTTACCTAATCAAGTAACATTTACTTTCCTTGAAAAAATTTCACTAACGTTACGTGACATGTGCAAAGCGCTTTCTAAATGCATTAGAGAAGAGTTGCCTCTCGATGATTTTCGCTGAATTTTCGGTTTGCAACTACTTTCATTTAAGAAGAAATGTATACAAAATAACGAAGCACGTCGGCACATTAAATATAACTTAGGACACTTTTCATATAAGGTAATCATTAAATGATAAAAAAAAGTTATTAGGTATAAGAGCAGATATGTTGTTGGTTTGCCATCGCTTCCAAGTTTGTGAACACAAAATTAGCAGATTAAAATCTACGGATGATAGATTCTTTAGATAAATACAAATAAATATACATACGTGTAATAAGTAAAAACACTATTGATGGATATGGCTCACCATCAAATACACTACGCTGCTTCTCTTAATACAGCTATTCATGTAAGGACTTTTCAAAATAAGGTTCCATGGGAAGTGGCCAAAAATATGGTTCGATCCGTAAATTGAATACAAGAATACAAGGAAAGCAGACGGACAGACAAGCTTAGGTAAACCCAGTGCTTCCAATTCGACGGGTGCTTGTGGACGTTACAAACACAAACTTAATGTGCCCTTCTACCACAAGTGGTGTTGCGTTTAAGAAGCTTTGGTTTCTTTAGACTTTAGGATCTTAGGCAAGTTAACCGATCCAAATCTTTATTATTTTGGAAGAGTATCGGTTTCGATGTTTATTTGAATTTGAATAATCAGGGCAAACGCATTCACCCAAAAATTCTTTTCGATATGATTAAGGAAGTAAGTGACTAAGGAAATTATCTTCGATTTAAGTAGAACCTTCGACAGCCGGAAAATCAAATCAAATCAACGTATTGCACGAAAAGTATAACCAAATGTTGTTTGGCTGTCAGACTCTGTTCAGTTCCCCTTTCTTCTGTAATAGGTTATAAGTTATTGGACACTGAATTTGAGTTTTTGTTTTCCGTGTGTTAGCATGAGTTTGACAGTGCAGACCTCGTTGCTTCCAAACTCGATTAAAGTGCGGCATGCGGAAATGTCGCCAATAAATAAACGGACAGAAAACACGTACGAAATTATACTTCTCGCGCTTAGTCAGTGCAAGCACTTTTAATGGGATAAAAAAATAGCGAACTTAAGCCTTCGTAGATACGAAGTGGAAAAACCTTAGTGTAATCGGTAAACAAGTTAACATTAACCATAAAAACTTCAAAGTGCAATAAGCGCAATAATAAAAATGTCGAATATTAAGAGAATCACAAGTAAGGCAGACAGATAGAGAGACAGACACAAAATAGAACGCGTAAGAAGTAGTAAAGAATCGAAAGCGTGAAAATTTGTTAGGGGATGTCTGTCAGCCATAGTTGCGAAAGTTCCTCGAAGGAGCGAAAAGTAAGAAATCGTAAAAGTAAAAGTATTAGACTTCGTTGCCGCAATCCATTGAAAATTAATATAGTTTTAGTAATAGAATGTAAAACAAATAACATTCACAAAATAATAGAAAATATTGAATTTTAAATTTAAACTCTTTTTCCCATTCTCCCCACTATATAATATGTTAACAAAACATAATATAATGCAAGTTTTTTAATTTTTAGCGTAGAAATAAAAGAGTTAGAGATGATAGGATCTCTCTCTGCTTCTTGGTCATCCCCTCTTTTTGGTCACCACCCAAATGAGTTAAAAGTAAACATGTTTAACATGTGAGTATCTCGGCACTTTTGCTAATGCGATGATGAGTTTGAGGAAAAGCTGAGTGAAAAACAGGAAAATTGCGCATTTTTATCAACATACAACACCCACTCATACATAACACGTACGAACACGTATATAGATACGTACGCAGACATTAAAAACAGATATTGTACTTGGAAGAAAAAAAAAATCCATATAACGCGCGTTAACCATAACCGTTGTCTCTTTCTTTCGCGTACAAAAAATGCAGAGCCAACCGTTATGTTAGCCTCGTAAACGCGCGCGAGTTTTTCTTATGTATAAATATATAAAAGTTTTTCTTTATTATTGTAGTTGTTATTGTTGTTGTGGTTTTTCTCTGTTTGCTGCTCTCTGCCAACAAAGCCCTAAAAAGAGAATGAGAGGAATATGCTTTTTTCAACATTGCCAGGGAAAATGTAAGAGGGTTTGGTTCGCCTGAAAGGGATCG